>JAAAKL020000575.1:0-39825 GCA_010016065.2 Carybdea cf. marsupialis auct. non (Linnaeus, 1758)
AAACATTTTAGTACTGAAAAGCCTTTTTTGTCTGACACTCCTCAGAGTACAAAATCGTCAGAATTGAGATAGGAAGAGATCAGTAAAACTTATAACAAACTGTGTTTTTAAAGTAGCCAATCAGATGTCTGATTGCTAGATTGGTGTTGTCTAGCAATCAGACATCTGATTGGCTACTTTAAAAACACAGTTTGGTATAAGTTTTACTGATTGTTTTGTACCACCAACAAACTATTTGAAAATGACTTAATGAAATCTTCTCGAAAATTCAAAGGCTACATCTGTTAGCTCGGCTTACAAAGATGACGTAAAACGACTGAGGTGTGGTTCATCACCGGAATATATTTCTTAGCTGAGTTGGTACACAAATGGAAGGAAAACAAACATTTAAAAGCATGATTTCAGGAGTCATCAGTCTTGAAATGGTTCTGCATAATACGTAGCATTGTGAAGATCTGTGGTAGAGCCCTCTTTCTCCGGATTCTGGCTCTTTCAATCAAATTTGACGTTGAAGCCAAGTTTAGAACGCTTGCAGTTGCAGTAGTTCGATGCACGGAGAAATTGTGAAAGATCTGACACTTCGTTTTCTCATAAGTGAATTAACCTTATCAGTTACTATATGTAACACTATCTTTTGGTCGACTGTTTATAACGTTATGTACTACAACTGATGTATATATATATATATACACACATATATGTGTGTGTGTACATATAAATATATATAAATAAGAAGAAGGTTGTTTAACCGAAAGCTGTATATCTAGACACTAGGCATTTTTTAGTTTTTATATATATACACATATATATGTAAGCACTCAGGCAGACACACAAGCAGTCATAAATTACATAGTATGGAACTCATTAAACTTGTAGTGCTTACGGCGCTGGCCCAGATCGAACCGGATCGAACTAAATAGTGCAATAGTAAATTCGAAAAATCCCGTTAGTTGATCCCGCATTCTAGTCGTTGACTTTTTGTAGGTGTTACTTTTTCAAAGAGTCTCCTAAAGAAGACGTCCAGCAATTTTGGGAATTAAAACTTTCATCCCAATTCCTTAGTAGCTGGGCCTGAGCGAAATGACCTTCAGGAACATATCAATCGTGACAAGAAACGATTCACGTTTGCTTCCTGCTTTTATGTTATCAATCCTCCTTCGGAACTACTACAGGTGCTAGTGCAGAATGATCCAAAGGCAACTTTCCAAGATATACGTCTTAGGGAAGGATCATCTCTAATTGTACACAAGGGAAAGAAAAGGGACTAAATTTAAGAAGTTCAGTTTGCCAGTGACTATCCTCAAAGTAAGCTTTTAAGGAGGATTATGAGAAACTCATGAATGAAGAAATGGGGTAATTTGATATGGTCAGGATAAAGTCACACGTATAACCTAAATTTGTCTTTCACATCGTAACCTCAAACAAAACGACGCGGGTTATCCAATTTTCTCTCAGCATCTGTTCTGCATAAGTTGTGCTATTGATAATGTTCTTCCTCCAGTACTCATTAATGATTAAAATTAAACAGTAGCAGAAATTCCGAATCAAGAAAAAGGGGCGGCCTTCCCACTTTTTTCGATTCGTGGAAAATCGAAGTTTTATTCTCGTTCCAGATAAAAGCCTTTCTTGAAAAGACGTTTGATTGATTCGTATTTAATTATGTTGATTGTAATGATATGATTTAAAATGGCTGCCATTTTGAACAGTGAAATTGATATTTATTATGTTCAAAGTTTATTCCCTGCAACACCAAAACCACGTCAATAACATATCCTACAACCTACCACACATATGGCTAGCAGCACTATCGGGCAAAACACAAGAAACACAAAATCAGCACAGCGCAACTTATCTAACAAGATCAATCCCTACTTCCTCGGGAGTCCGTAATCGAGACCAACAGCGTGAAGATGGGAGAAGTATCTCTCGAAACGTAGTCCCGAAAAGGACTGCGACTCAAGACATGAAAAATATCTACCATTTATGTTTAAGTGTTGGTACACAAGTTTCTTATATTTATGTGATTTTTCATGTTACTGACGCAATCATATTTTGGACAGCAAGTCGTTGTTGATGCATTTTAATGTAAAACGAGAAGGTTACAGCCAAACCTTGCGTAAGTTTTTAAAAATATAACACCACTCAATACAACATATCCACCAACCTAAAGGTGGACAATCTGTGTACATAAATATTGACCGTAACCGGATAGTTTTGTTAGGTGCCCAAACCGTTGAAGACTTGTAGATGTTACATAGCTATCGCTGACATCCACGTAAGCAGCATGAAGAGCCATTGAATACAGGAAATTTACACGACGTCATCCTTTTCAGTACAGGAACTCTGTGAGACCTCTCTCACCATTAATTATTCATCTACAATAGCATCACACTTAATTACAAGGAAACCTTTGTTGAGATAACATTTGTAGGTTACAATTAAGTCAAAAAGGAGCATCAGAACTAGGTTAGTGACCAGTGGAAGAAGATCAGTGATATTGTTGTAAGAAATCATGTCTTATGTACAATACTCTATCATGCAGCAGCTTTCAACTGGCATTCGTAACAAGGCCACGTTTCAATGTCTGAAAATTAAACATTTGTTGTACCATGCTTTGAAAGTGGTTTTCTGTGGCGTGAGCAAGCGCAGGATGGAAGATTTGGATGTAAAGAGTTCCGAACTTGTCTGATAGATTGATACATTAACTTAACATTAATCTGAATCCGTGACAACAACCTTAAGCTTGAAACTATTATCCAAGTAAGCAGTAGAAGATATATTGCAAAAAACATCCAGCACCAAAACCTCTTGAAAATATCAGCACTAGCAAAATCTCGTTACCTAATGTTATACACTATTTGTCTTATGTATATCTATGATAATCATTTTTCTTTTCGGCCTTACTCATTGAATCAACACAAATTATACTTGTCCCTTGACAGATGTTCCATTATTACGGTTGGAACTTATTAACATTTTACTAATTTCCAAGTAAAGTAAGGATTCATAAGCAACTTCTTGTCATTCCCCCTTCCCGCCTGAAGTGAACATTAAAGTCTGGCCACATCCCTGAACATTTTAAATCCCGGTTTACTAATTAAGTACAGCCATTATTTGTTAATTCTTTCCCCTCCTCGTTCTTCTTGATCCTCCATGCGTGTAATATTGATGAGTATAATCTTCTATGGACTCATTAGTGTGTAACAATCATGATTTCTGTACTGAAGCCGTAGTAGAAGTTTCCAAATCAATCATTTACGAAAGTCCTTCAAATTTTGAAATAAGGTCTTATAAACCTTTCTAAACCTGGTGTTCATAACCCCGTATATTATCGGATTATATAAACTATTGGAATAGCCAACAAGGAGAACAGACTGTTCAAAAATCCTCGGTACTTCAATTGAATAGATTTCAAGAAACATGAGAACAACAAAGGGAAGCCATGATATAAAGAAAACTGCAACCATGAAAACCATCATTAAAGTTACTTTATTCTCGTGCTTGCTAATTCGTGGAAAGCATGTATTGACTTGTTTACACGACGTACCTCTATTGCCAGTGGAATAGATGGAATTGGTAATTGCAAAGAATCTCTCAGAAACACTATTTTTTTGTTTACGTCGTATATTCCTGTAAGAGGAGCCCAAAGATGTACTTAAACTGCGCTGCGATGGTAGAGGTTGCATGGAGCTTAAGGTCCGTTTCTTCTCTTGCTGATGATAGCGATCAGGACTCGTTGGAAGGCTACCCCCTAAACGTTTCTGAGAACTGTTTTCCACAAATGGAGAAGAGTATCGTCGGGCCTCAATCTTACTGTGGTACCTTAAACTCGATTCTGTGAAAGAATAGGTTCTCCTTCTACTGTCTAGTTCTGTCTCTGAGATTCGGTAGCTACTAACACCCTCTGCACTGTAAGGCCTCGTGTCTTTTCTAGCGACGTTTTCTTGCTCTTCATATTTATGAGGCCTAATGGAAATACTACTAGAACAAAGGTTGATATTCGATTTTATTGTATTTCTTGAGGAAAAGCCTGCCAAAGAAAGACTCTTTCCTCCTAACTCTTGTCTCAGCCAACGTCTCTTTTCAATTTCTCTTGCTTTGTTCATCCTGAATATTTGAATGTAGCACCATACCATTAAAAACAGAGGGCAAAAAAAGCAAGTTAAAACCATGAAAATTGCATAACTGAGATTATCTCCCCAAATCACGAAGCAATGAGCCATATTTTTCTTGTATCCATACTTGGACCATCCAAAAAGAGGAGGAAGGCAAAGCAGAATGGAGAAAACCCAGAGCAAAGCAATGATGCAGACAGTACGTACGTAAGTCATAATTTTCTTGTATTGCTTCCACCAAACCACATAAAAGTAACGGTTGAGCGCAATTTGTCCCAAGGTCTGAACTGATACAACCAAAAAAAGCACTTCAAAAAACCCAGACACATTGCAAATTTGGTTCGAAGATCTCCAATCCTGAGAGACCATCGAGGCAATAGTTAGTGGGATATTGAAAACAGAGACCGTAAAATCGGCTATAGCCAGATTGATTATGAAAATGTTTGACCGCTTTTGCAACCTCTTCTCGTGCCATATAGCTGTGAATACTAATCCATTGCCAACGAACGTGAATACTGATACAGTAGTAAGAAGAAGGATGAGAATGTACTCTCCAGAGTTCATCCTGTAGAAAGGAATAAAAAAGATACAAAATTCATTACAATGTCATTTTTCAACACACTTATCTGTTGTGTGTTATCCTTTAGAAACAATAATAACATCGCTTTTAGATACCTAACGCACAGCTCATCAATTTAGAAACACGAATCATCAGTTATAGCTCAGCCCATGAACAGCAACTTCTCTTCTACAAGCTACTTACACTTTGTAATCAGAAGCATTAAAAGGACCCTTCTAACAAAGCTAAAATGTTGACCAACAGTGGTCTAATGCTCAACCGTTGTTTATAAATTCCTCATTTCACAGAATCGCTTTTGCTAGAAAGTTGGCGGGCGTGCTGACAGACAATCAATATATCTTTGCCATTTGAGGTTGTTGAAGTCAACTTGATTGGCTATAGGCACCACCTCTGCACTAGCCCTATTAGAGTAAGTGCATTTAAATATATCTGAATCCATGATTCCCAATGGTTTCCAGTCCTTTCGCTATGGAACTACTGAAACCTTCTGTGGAAACTTCAAAAGGACTATGTTTTATAAGCATCTATTAGAGCTGATGTGGAAAAACAAATTCTAATCAAGGAGGCCAAAAAAGAGATAAAAATGGATTTGCAGTGTAGCAGCGAGGTCATTATAAAAGAACATCAAAGTAACATATGCTAATATCATTGCAGCTGCTAATTTTTTGAGTGCGTATAACAAGAATGAAATATACAATAAATGTAAAATAGCAACGCGAAAAAAGCAGAGTGAAGGTAATTCCAGCTTAAAGGGAAAACATAATTCAAAACAAAATTGATGATGGTCCAATTGACAAGATACCGTCATGAAAATTCAACGATGTTGGCTTTAAAATGGTGATATTACTACCCTTGTTGCCATATAGTATAAAACGATATTATTCAAAACAGTCTCTTCCTCTTAGGACAGAATTTGACAACACTAATAATGATGAAAGTAATAATAACATATTTTCCTTTATTTGCTCACATAGCGGAATACCCACAACAAATATGTATATCCAGTGTTATTTGTGATACGTATCGTTTACATACAAGTTTGACGTTCAGCAGCAACAACAACGAAAACAAAATCCGGCAACAAACGGAGTAAAAATATAAAATGACAATAACTATAATGATCAAAGTATATAAAATGACAATAACTATAAAAATACAAAATGACAATAACTATAACGATAAAAAATAATAAAATATAGAGTTACGATAACTATAATGAAAAAAGGTGACAATAACTATAAAATCTAAAATCTAAAATCTAAAATGACAATAATTATAATAACAAAAATATAAAATGACAATAACTATCATGATAACAAATTCGACTTCCCATAGAACATCATCAGGCTACTATACTAAGACTATAGGTTTCTTCCAAACTTGATCATTTCTACAGAAAACAACATAGGTAGTTCATGTAGCAAAACGCTTAATAAAGAAAATCTGATTGTCGATCTTCATGTTGTCATCATAGTTATAAATGTATTACTACTTTTATAAATCCCTCCAAGAGCATTTATGCTGACATTACAAAGCGAAAATCATACGTCGTTCCAATATCCGAGCACAAATTTTAATATTTGTTCCACTTTCGATCATAATTTATAGCAAAACTAGTTTCGAAACCAACAGTTAGTTCCAAGATATACAGCAGATTGTTGTCGTTAATGATTAAATCTAGACGTAAATTATCCACCCAGATTTACACTACGCGACGAAGATATTACAATTATTGATATGTACAAATAGTTTTAGATTCGACAGATACGATCGGAACCAAGCTAGAGGGTTGCCAAGTACTCCAAATCTGGCAAACAATTTCAATAAGAGAATATCGTTGCTGTCATCAGCATGCAATACATCATTCTAAACTTGAAAAGCGCAATCTTAGTACTTTGATAAAGCTTATACGCTGACTAATAAAATTAATCGGGATAGTTAATCAAAAGACAATTAAGCAGATGAGAAGCTACAACTTCTCATTGCCTTTGAAAAAAATTAAGATTGGATAATGGCCTGAAATTTGCTTAAACTTCAAGATCTAATAATAATTTTTTTAAGAGGGGAAAAAGGCTTACACTTTCAGCTTTTCAAAGGCATCGGAGCGCTTAAAGGCGAGGTTGATTATGGTGGAGGCAATAGGCAAAAGTATATCGAAGCATATCTCAAGGAAGCATGTTGGAATAGAATCTAAAACGCAATCTGTGTTCGTTCATTCTTTTACTGCCACAACGACATTTCTACGGAACAGGGATACATTTCCTCAGCTGAGAAAACCATCCAGGTGAGTATTCGAAAGTATGGTTACCACTGAGGATGTCAGAGGACATATTTAAACTTATCTAAGAAACATTAGGCAAAGGTATTAAAAATCACTTTATCAGATAGAGACATTGGATAATTCACACTAAACTTACGACACATTAACTCACAAATCTTGAGGAAGAAACTTCCCTGATCGGCATCACTATCCTGAATCATCGACCAGTATCAATTAATTTTTGCATTCCTTATAAGTTTCTTCGCCCGCCTCCATTGTACTCTGCACCTGCTCCTATCTATCCTACAGAGAAGAGTTCCTTCGTTTGCAATTTCTTCTGTATACTAATTGTGAGTAAAAAGTTACCATATAATTGGGGCATACTTGTCAAGATTTAAGCCAGATCTTTGCTGGTAACATAAAATGCCACCCATTCCTACATACTTTGTGCTTCAGCATTTTAGTATTCCCAGCGATGTAGGGTTCCCACTACCAGGGACAGGGGGCATGCCCCCTATACATTTTAGCCGAGATGGACTTTATATAAGAGAGAACATACATTTTGAAATACATCGCATTATCTCTTTGCCTGCCAAAGGAAGATTGCAAACAATAATGCTCTTCTGATTTTCGCACCCACACTTTCAAATTCATTGCGTGGGCCCGGAGATTCCACAAGGTTTAAGGGTCGGGTACCCTCCCAAGTATTTCTAGATAGAGCTGACACGTTACTAAATGAAATGAAACAATTCCTAATTTCTTTTCTAAAAGGTAGGCTGTCCTGTTTCTTTGTATGCTGATCAATTATGAATTGAATATGCTTCAATGAATATTCAATTGAAGATATTCATAGTGTTATGCAAATCAAAAGTCTGGTTGAAAAATTTAACACTTTTTCTGAAAATTCACTCATTAGAACGCTATATAACCACGCAAAGTGAAGGCCTCTAGGGGGTGGCTGCATGTTATTAGTTAGATGATACATTATCATATGGCAAAATAAATCGTTGTTATGGAAAAAGGAATAAACGAAGTTTAAAGGGCGTGTATCAAAGGAAATTTTTATGTCAACGTCCCCAAACGCCATTCCTTAATACTCTGCCCCACCATCCTTTAAGGCTACAAGCCGCCGTTGTTGGAAATGCTAGTAAACGATGTGAAATCTCCACCATTTATTCTGCAAAGAAATATTAACGCGTTATTCAAACTATAGTCAGTTCACGAGTAACTACGTTTGACTGCAGAGCAGATTTGTTTAAACAACTTACATCTGAATCGATGATTACCAAGTTTTCTTCATTTATAAATGGCCTTAACATCGCGGTGAATGTCAATGAGACAAAACCTTACGACTAACTATGGTCTCGATAAATCGTTCAAAGTAAACAAGTTCAGCAGCATCAAACACGCGCGTCTCATTTGAGAAATTCAGTAAAGAAAAGAACTTGTTAACGACGAAGGCTCATGTATCCTTGCTTAATGAAATACATTTAGAATTGCAAAATTTCGTTGATTCCCTTTTCGGTTATTTTCTGACGAATTGTACTCTGAGGAGTGTCTGACGAAAAAAGCTGTTTAGTACAAAATGAATTCGCTATTTCGTGCAGTTTTATTATTCTGTACAAGTAATGATCTCAAAAGACAACTCCTTGTTGATGGTTGAAAAAAAGCTCCTCAGAGTACAATTCGTCAGAAAATAACCGAAAAGGGAATCAACGAAATTTTGCATCCGTTTTTTTTTGTCTGTAACCAATTTAGAATTGCATATAAAATGGCAAGTGTTCGTTAAGTTGAACAGATAGGTTTGGTTTTGTATGTTGGAAGCAACATAGCAAGCAAACTATTCCCCCTTCCTTTAACATGTTACCTGGTCTAAAGAAATGTAGCTGATCCGAGATTGTATCAGATCAGGAATTCTCTTATGTTACATCATGTTACATGGCTTACAATTAAGTTCGATCTAAGGGAATAAAACACTACTATGTTTGCTTAATGTATGCAGAAAACAAAAATGGAACATAGTGACCGAGAACATGAGTTGTATCACAAATTTTATGTACATCCTGAATTTGTTCTAGTTTCCCTCATTGAAAAGTCTACGTACCTGACCTGAGTGTTAAAGACCGTCACTATCGATATCCGCTTTACGCCAATGCTGTCAAATTCACAAAACTGTAAGATTCCACGAGAAAGAGTATCCAATATAGGTATTGTTCCTTTTACACAGAATACTCAACCTTGTCCGAAGAAAATGCTATCGAATATTGATTTTTGAAAATAGCTGGACATTTCAACAACATTGAGTCGCAAGTGTGGCGATGTAATGCTCAACTGATAGGCAACTACAGTAAGGGCACAAAACATACAAGGCTATCGTTAATTTATGTACAGTTGAAATTAGGAGACAATTATCGTAAGAGCAAATGAACAATGAATTGTTACCTCGAAATCTTGTTAAATCGTATTAAGAACTCATAAAGATGCAAAAAATCCTCAGTGGCAGGTGGTATGAGTCGGCGTCTCTCTTACATACTGCTATCTTCTCGTATTCCGCCATAGGTACTTCTCAGACAGAATGTTGGAAAGCTTCAACACTTGAGTTTCTTGTTTTAAAGTGGAAACAGCACATAAGAAACTAGTCAGCCTAAGTTTAGTTGTCGCTTTCTTTCAAAGCCTCTTGCAATCGAATTAATCTCCAGAGGCCAATATACACCCATCACATGTGTCTTTACTCGAGTCATAACTATGTACTGAATTGAATCTTAACAAATTATATGTTTGGACTCTAAATGGCTTCAATTTGCGCTGTCAAAGTACTTCCATAACGCCTAATTGTGATGAGATAAGAAGGCCTCCTTACGGTCGAAGCGTTTGGCAACTTCCTGTTGTTATGACAACAAGGAGTGCTTCATATCATTAGACTCTGATCATGTTGAGAACATGTTTGGAAGTCATAATCAGTACAGCCTAATGACATCTTAAAATCAGTGATGGAAAGAAGCTTGTCACAATATCGTAAATTGGTCAAGTTTACACAGAGAAAGGTATGGTTCACCGACAGTCCGAGCACCCTTAAGTCTTTTAACTATTTCTTATTGACAAAAGAGGTCTAACGAAAATGAAATATCATGTCTGGGATGATCATGTTGGACACACGCTATTGCATCATTTTGCCACACTGACTAAGCTAAGAAGACATCGGCGATAGCGTACTTAATTAACTCCATCTTCCGCATTAGTTGGACATCGATGTTCAAACCAATCTCTTGAATTACTGTCTTCTTATTTCTATAACTTTAAATCGGCATTAGGCAGATTGATGACCCGAAAAAGCGATTCCTCCAAGGTAAGGCTTCATGACACAGAGAGCTTGGTACCGGGAATCGCGTTGAGAAGGATGTCTGTGTTCAACAACGATGGATTTGACCTGAAGCAATAGCTTAATAGAGGTTGCCATAGCATTATTTAAAAAGAGCCATAGTGCGATAGCGTGGATCTCGAATTCGAACCCTAATGATGACATTCAAAAAACACCCGATACCTCAAACACTAGATCACCGTAGTTTTAATTATCTCCCACTTTTTTGTTTGTCCATCGAAAAGTCTTTAAGAAGGTGTTATAAAACTAACTAGGAAACTGAAACCTTAAATAACTTCAAATTTCTGAACCTCAAACTGTTTTTGTTCCCCATAACTGGAAGTGTTTACTAGAGAAAGATAAATGAAAAATTGAAACACATACTCCTGTTTCCATTTCTGTATTTCTACCGCAGAATTGACGCAGGCATGAAGTTTTCCTGTCCTGATAAGATCAACGTGAAAGGGCCTTGAATGCCTTTCCATTCTTAAGATCGCAACTTCTTCGAGTTGTATGTATGCAAGGTTCACTATAAAGGAAGTATTTGCCACAATATCTTCATTCTCTTTTCATCCATATCAAATGCACATCTGAAAAATGTATTTTTGCAATTACGTGAGCTAAATCTATGTTATTATGGCAATCTTCAAGCATGCGTTCTAAGTCGCTTTCGATGTTACTATGAGGTAGCATGTTGTCATCATAGACAAGGCTTCGTACCCAGTGTTTGTCTTTTCAGACAATACAGTGCGTCGCATTCTATACCTTTGCATAATTTATTCTGTGCATTATTTGTTCTGTGCATTATTTGTTCTATATATTATTTTCTCCGAGCGACAGAGAAAACTGCATTCCTGTAATTTTATTCGGCCTTTCCAGCTCCTTCATCGTCAATTAAAGAAAGAACATATATCATCAGTCTCCAGACATGCAGAAGAGTTAATTAAACCCAAATTAAAAAACCTTGCACTTACTGGATACCGTACCTACTCTCTCCCTCTACACTTTTTAACATCTGATGTAGTTAAAATCCTGAAAGCATAAAGAAATTGCATGAAATCAAAATACTCAAGCTAACAAAGCGAAAGGAATAATCATTATGAATTGTCAATTTTGTGTTGAAAAGATGAAGGAATTACTCCGTGACACAAACAAATTTAAGGTGTTAGGAGTTGATATCCTGGACGTCACAAACACACAGGAAAATAGAATTGAAAGCTCTCTCCGAAAACTTTACAAACTGGGCGTTTTCAATGATAATTTTCACCGAACGATTGCAACCAGCTGGATCACGATCGGGACTCTTATATGGGCTACTTAAAATACACAAACCTGGTTCACCAATAAGGCCAATTTTATCATGCCTCAATACGCATTCTTACAACTTACAGAGTTTTGTCTTTCACCGTTTTCATTCAATCAATATGATGTTAAGGACATCATTTAATTTCTTGCGGATCTTTGGAACTCTTTGTTAGATAAAGAAAGCGAATCGCCAATTCCCTATCTTCTAGTGCTGATTCTCAGGATAGATTACGTACTACTCAAAATAAGAACACCAGCATTCCTTGTCGGCAAATCTATCGCACTCGGATTTTTTCGAAAAATCACTCTAATTATTACACTCCTGATTCTCTCTATTCATCTGAAATTTATTACAATGTTCTCTCCTATATATACAGCAAGAAATAAACTAGCTATATTTATCGTCCAATCAGAATTTTACAATTCTTCTACAAAATATCTTAAACACACCTCGTTTACATCAATACGTGGTGGGTATCGGAAACATTAAAATACTTTACCCACTCACCTTGTTACGTAACATCACCACACATTACATGCTGACGTAACAGCTTCAATACCAATAATTTTAAAACCTTAGAAACTTCCCCTTAGCATCGCAACAGTGTGATGACGCATGGTAAAATTGCGGAGTTTTCCCATCACTCTTCATTTAATACTGATAATGAATTTATGGTCAGTTGTGATGCTAAATCTCTTTGTACAAACGTTCCACTAGACAAAACTATTGACTTAATACTTCATTTTCTATTTATAACTTCACGTCTCACTCATAGTTTCAATCGCAAACCGCTATCAGATTGCCTTAATGTAGCTACCAAAGGCACTGATATTATATCCAATAATAAACGTTTTTGATGAAATCGACGTAGTGGGAATGTGATCCTCAGTTGGCCTACTATTGCCAGTATTTTTCTTTGCCATTTTGAAGATATGTACATGTCGCATCGCTCAATTTCTATTCGCGCCCTGTTCAACAAATGCCACATTGATGAAAGTGTTGTTGTTTCTAAATCTATGTCAGATATGCAGGCTTTTCTCAATTTTCGTAACAGTCAACTCCCTAACATTAAACTTACCGCTGAGGCAGAAAATAACGGCACTGTCGCTTCTTTAGATGTTTGAATCACTCGTTCCCTTTGTACTTTTAGTACTACTTTTAATCGCAAGCCTTCGTTTACAGTTCTTCTTACACAGTTTGATTCTGAGTATTTACAAGAAAGGTTTCATCTTTACATCAGTCAATCGCTACTCCAATATTTGTTTCTCCCACAACTATTCAATATTGAACTTATTAGGTTTCGAAGTCTATTTCTTGGTAACGATTATCATACTAAATTTGTTGATTTGTGCTTTAATTTGAAGTGGAATTTTTAACAAGTTATTTACACGTCCATCAATCATGATTAATGTTCCCAAACGCACCATAAGCTTTGTTTTACCTTACACAAAGGCACATTATTTGAAAATTAGAGTATGTCTTTGAACGCTTTGTTCGTTTGCTTTCCTACTCATTAAAACGTCCGTTTTCTTGGCACTCTTTCTTCGTCGCCTTTTGATATTTTCTCACACGTAAAGGACACACTTCCTAATCCCCAGGTGACAATCTTAATATAATAATCTAATTTAAAAAGTCGAGCGTGCAAAGACCATGGTGGCAAAATATATATCCAAATTTGACGAACACATTCAATTTCCTTCTGAGCTTTCGATGTATCTTAATTTCCAATCCATTCCGTTCTGGCAACGTATGCAAATCAAAGTGCAGTTGCTTTAATGCAACGCATGTGCGCATATGACGACTTGTCAATTTTATAAACACCTTGCGGATCAGTTTGGAATCTCAGACGTCATTGAAAGACATCTGTTATGCACTTCTTTCTCAAATATTCGCTCTGATTCTGTTTTACACTCTTATTCTTTTGCTAAATCTGACTTTATTTTTCCTTAGTGAAAGGAAAGCCTTCTCCTTGCCAAGCAAAGGCCTACTTTGAAAGCCAGCCAGAGTTCGACTAGCTGCCCACTATTCTGATATTCACTTTGAGATATCCCCTTTTGTTTTTGTTTTCTTAGTTACTATATATGTTAATACTGCGAGTTGTTAGTTTACTTTATCTTTAAATAAGTCTCACAACTTAATGTGTTCAACACCCTGAGGATGATATATTCAACATGGAAGCTTGGTAAATCAGTGTTTCGTTCGTTGGTCTTCTTCATGTTTTGATATTTCGCACTTACGCGTATTTTGCTGGGTTTAAATATTTATGTATCTGAGATTATTGATTTGTGATTATAAGACAACAAACAAAAGTTTTATTACATATGCAATGTATGGTGTGTTAGAGGTCAGCGGTAACGCCATCGTATGTAAGGAATATGTCCTAACCATGATCACAAAATTATCCAGTAATGGGTTCTTATTTCAAATCGTTCTTGAAAGTGGACAGTTTTTCGCAAAAGGCAGATGAACTACGTATCTAACACGGAACCTTCGGATTTCTGGGGAGCAAATGTCTTATCTGACAAGTTTTGCTAAGGAAGTTTCTTATGTTCTTCATCGATCTTCATAAAGCATTTGATACCATTGACCACAAAATTCTCTTCGATAAATTGACCTGCCTTGGCTTAAGCAAATCAACAACATTATGGTTTTAGTCTTATCTCCAAAACTGAACGTTTGTAGTCAATGTTGGGAAGGAATACTAAGACCTTGGCAGTCTGCCATTTGGAGTTCCACAAGGATCAATGCTCACACCTCTTATTTTCCTTTTGTATGAAAATGATATGGCCCGGGCAGTTGATTGTGATTTGTTTCTATATGCAGATGACTCATGTTTATCATTTAGCGATCAAAACATCGACAAAATGGAGAAAAAAATCAAATAGGAACCTGAACTCTCTTTGTGATTGGTTTCTAGAAAACAAATTAAGCATTCACCTTGGGAACGATGAAACTAAATGTATTCTCTTCAAGAGAAAAGGTTGTAGAGTCCAAAAAGCTCTTGACATAACAAGGGACAAAACTACCATTCAACAACATTCGACGGTTACTTATCTTGGATGCTGTTTTGATGAGTCCCATTCTGGAGAGGCAATGGCTACTAAAGTACTTCATAAAATCAATGGAAGACTAAAATTTCTATATAGAAAACAACCATATTTGAACTACAATATGCGTAGATTGCTACTAGATTCCCTAGTTCAACCTCATTTCGACTAAGGATGCACTGCATTGTATCCTATGCTAAACAAAAGGCTGTCGAATAAAATTAGCCACCAATAAAACACAGAGTCCATCAGATTCTGGCTGTACAAGTTTTTAGCTTTTTTAATGGTTTCTTTCCAGAATACACCAAAGAAATTTAATTCCAGCAACTCAAAACCGAATAACCCGAAAGTCTTATTATAAATTACATCTTCCACTGCGAAGAACAAATATGGGACAGAAAAGTTTATCGTACCTTGGGCCTCAAATATGGAACAGTTTATCAACTGAGCTAAGGTCCACGAGCAAATCAAACATGTTTAAACATAAACTAAAAGAAACTTTCTTTAATAATATCTGGAAGGAAGAAAGTTACATTTATGTTTTCTATTAGGTTCCTGCCATTTTAAATTGGAGGTGTTTTTTATTTATTAGAAGTAGATTTTATCTCTTGACATATCATTGTAACTGTTTTTAGCCTAGTCAATGTTATTTTAATGGACATTTTTAAATTGTAGTTATTTTAAAGGACATTTTTTAATTATTTTCATGGCACATACATAAGTACACACATACAGACATACCCAATCTACATACATATATACATACATGCTACGAAGCAATTTATAACCCTGTAAAACTGGATATATGCTAGATTACAGTTTCTGTCATGGACCTCGTACCGCGAGATTTTGAGAGTAGAACTACAAGCATGAGCGAAATGAAGTGCCAAACAAATGTATTGTACATGAGAATTTGAAAGAATATGGCTGGGTCACTAGGACATTATTTCAGTCTTGGCGCTACCTCTTTATTATAATTTATCATAATTCTTGGGTGATAACCGTAGGGTTAGATTAAAATTAGGTATTCTATTTCACAGCAACTTCAAGCCGATCTTTTTACAAGGTCGTTTGGTTAGAACCTTACAAATTTAATACAAAGCATCAAAAGTCTTCTCATTGGAGCCTCTTTGCCAATTTTTAGTTGGAATATCTTAAATTGCCATATTTAAGGTAAGGGATTGATGGAAGAGTTTAATGGCCCTTAATGCCCGAAAGACAATAACTGACATTTAATGATTGGGTCTCAGGCCATTTGATGATGACTCTAAACCATTCTCGGAGGGGGAGACGTAGCTCTGGGAAGTGATCTATTACGTCGTTAGTATATTTTTTTTGATATTGTGATTTAGAACACTAGCTTACCATCTTTTTATTCTTGCCGACCCACTAAATATCAAAGGCATTACTTACAAAGCGGTAACTTAAACAAAACAACTGGCAGATTTTATTGGTACCAAAACACATTTTAACCTACGATTTTTCAGGATACTTCAACTGTAGGGATACTTTAGTATGTGTATTTATAAGCAACAAATCGCCATAGCATTTGATAGTTCAGTTCAATTCAAAGATACATATTGCTGCCTCATAGTCAAAAAGAAACAGACGTGGCTGCAAGAAAGAATCGGAGAAAGGGGCGTTACACTGACATCTATTTGATGTCTCTGCTTACTTCTTCTGGGAACTGAAAAGAACCTCGCAAACAAGTAGGCAGCAAATCAACAGGGAAACTATTCCTTTAGTCCCAAATTGAAAACAAAACTTCTTAATATTTTCAATGAATTGTTTTTTCATCTTTCTCATAAGTTAACAACCACTAATAATTTGCAAAGGAAGATTTGAAATAAGTCTCATCATGAAAAATGTTACCATGCAAAAGAACATTCTATCTTCCATGATAATTATGATCTTCTTGGTCAAGCTTAACCTAGCAAACTCATGCATCCTGGTAATCCAATGCCGTATTAGCTCCCTCAAAAGAGAGGGGATCAAGCTTTCCCTTTGCTAAAGAACTTACTTTTCCTTCAATCAAAGTATTCAATTGACGACGATGTTGATAATTTTCATTCACATCACCCCAGTGGCAAGGAATGCTATGATTGGATCAGCTGGTGCGATCGAAACCCAGTTATTAGGATGATTATGTGAGATAATAAGTTACTTCCATCACATTTTAAGTGACTATTGTGTTCAAAAAGGGGAGAGATAGACATCGTTATAGAGAGATTGTTACCAAAGAGAGATGCAATTCGTTGTGTTACCTGACTGGTATCAATGAAGACGTAACATTACCTCATTGGTTAAAGATAGAAATGGCGTTAACTCATTGGTTAAGGATAGAAATGGCATTGGTTTTGAGATTAGGTTTATGGTTAGAGATATTAAACTCTAACCGATTAGCCGCAGGGTTATTTGCGTATCTATGCAGATTCTGGACTAACTATCAATTTCTATGGCACATAAAGGGCAGATTTGGCCAGTCGCGCTTATTAAATCTGGTCGCGACGCCAACTTGGTGTACTAGCCCTGGTGTACTCCCTGGTCACTTTGCATTACAGTGTTTATTGCTGGATTGAGGGTCTAGTTGGAATAGTAGAGGTATGGGAAAGTGTACCTTTGTAAAACTATTAGACTTACCAGATTCCCACATTTCGGGAGTTTAGTCAGAACTTCAGCTTCAAATGTAATCAGAAAACAGATGATTATGCAACAGTCAAGCGACCTTAAGTTTCTGAAGATAAACCAAGAAATTAAATTTCAAAATACATTTCCAAGCGTTGGTTTACCATATCAGAGGAAAATGTAGGTTTTAAAGTTAGTAAGGTGATAACACACATGCGATTACAAACAAACAGCAGCAAATGTCCAGGTAATCTGAACAAGCTTCATATCAGACAACTGACAACAAAGGTGATGGCCAGAAGGATCACGAAATGAGGTTAACTTTACTTGAAGCGACTAAGAAATACAGTGGTTTAGTTGCCCAAATACTTGCATGTGTATTATTACTACATATATTTAGAAGGCTATTGAAACTGCAGTTAACGTGCTATCGAAAGTTCATGCGATAAAGATTGAAGTAGCTTTTCATTCTGTGTACTATCTTGTCAAGGAAACTCTATCCTTCAGGGTCACCATTTAGAATAGGAACTGGAGTAGGTAAGTACTGTGTATATAAGGTCAATTTGGCATTTATGAACAGCGCAAACTCAGTTCGTCACCTATATGTAGCAAAATAAGCACAAGGAAAAAGAGCCAAGGGCATTATTTTTAGCAGTTCAAAGGTAACCCTATTGATTGTTGAATCCTTAACATTGTCATGAAAGTGTACGACAAAGACATCAAGTGTTGTTATTTCTAAAGATGCGTTCATTTTCAACAGCAAGCCTCAACTGATTTCTTTCTCTCTCTTCATCACCGCCTAAAAATTTCTGTTAAATATCTATTGAAAAATGTAACCGTAGAGGAAGGATCTATTACATTCATGGACAGGGACTGTTTTTACTGCCCTTACAGCCAATCTCATAAACCCTCCTCCCACAAAACACAACACTCAAATCAGTAAGTGAAAAACTACTCTCCTTGTCTTTCAGGATAGGTGGAATGCTGGATTTCACATGATCTTTTATCTGTTAATCTTTCCTTTCCATGTGTAACGGTGCATTTCAGGGAGTACTCAATGGATAAAAATCGTCGGGTCTTGGAACATTACAAATCCAGTTGACTCTTAAAACATCTTGTATCTACAGAAATGTTTTCTTACCTGAACATGATGAATGGCATGGTACATGAAATGTCACATTTTAAAACGTGATTATATATGGCGCTGCTTATACCTAATTGGTCCATCTGGTGGGAAATTTAGATCCTTGCACAATTCGAAATCCATCCATGAAGAAAGGTATTGGAAATATAGGACGCTTGCAAAAGGGAGCATCCTGCTAATGTCCGGTGCAAGAGGGTTTTAGGCTGCGAAATATATATAAATCATCTTTTGCGAAGTGTACACAATAACATGAAAAGCAAGTACATCGACGGTAAAGGAAATGTATACACGTTGTATGATACAAAAAATCTATCAGCCGGTAGAATGCCCTAACCATGTACATTCCCTTTATGGAGAGAATAAACTCAAACGCTCAGCTGGAAAGTTTCACCTAAATGAAGATCAAAACGCTTTAGACAGGAGAGCATTATTGTACGTCGACAGCGAGCGAAAGCTAAACTCTATAGAAAAGCTACTGACTGCACTATGCACTATTCCAGAAGCAAGGCGCAGTTTTAATGAAGTTCGTAATGATCAGCAATCTACTATGCTTGTAGAAACATCTCAGATCTTATGATTTCACCAGCTATCAGAGCTCACCTTGACAAATTGGGCCCAGTGAAGTATTAATAGTTACATAGTTACATAGTATTGATAGTTACATAGCAAGATGGTAGAATACGGAAAATATTGGGTCTTTGAATTTCGTATTCGGCGAGGCTTTGCCAACGAAGTTTTAAGCTAAGTTAATTTTGATTTTCTTTGTTTACTTTTCTTGTTTCACTATATTCAACATTCATATGCCGCGTCTGAAGTCTCTGACAGTCGAATACGGGACATATTTTGGCATCACGTGACGCGTTTTAGCCAATAATCATCGAGGAAAGTTGACAAGGCGGGATAAGTCAAGAAATGACAATTCCAGCATCACAGTGCTGATGACACACAGTCACGTACAAGTTAGATTGATACTGAGTATCCAAAGTATATTCGGTCTGCATTGTAATCTCTTTTGAAATATACATTATGAGCATAAACCTATGTATTACAAGGTGTTACAGTGGCCATATTTCCATTATAAAGATGCTATAGAACGTAACGAAAAATACTGACATGTACTTTTACCTCACTGAAAAAGTTAGGTAAACACCACTGGCGGTAATTATGTAATTATGTGAAACCCAGGTGGTATAAAGCTAGCACTAAGCTAGATCCATTTACGAATTGGCATGCTCTAAAAAGGACGCAATGCTTCATCCGAGGCCTCGTAAAGAAGTGTGTGAATCTAGGTTGAAACGATATAGTTAGAATAAACAAATCCATGCATTATTGTGTTGGCTAAACTGGGAGATTCACGGTTCCAAGGGATGTGTCAAAACCACTGCATCTTCCTCTTCTTTAAAATTGACAGTAATGTTTCTTGCTTGCCACTTCTCTGAACAATTTCGTCTTTAACCCTCTCGTTAGTTCTATGTGCTGTGTATGGAATTCGCAAAATCTTATAGTAATACTTCATTTCAAAAGCATTGCTTCTCTTCTCTGACTCTGCATTTAATGTCCATGATTCACAGCCATAGGTCATTGTAGCCAACACTATGGCTTTTATAAACCGGATTTTTTTTTAGTGTGATTGCATTGCTCTTCCAGATGGTAGTTAGTTCTACTAAAGTTGATGTTGCTATAGCAATGCGACTTTTAATTTCGGTTAAAGATTGAAGATTGCGGCTAATTTGACTTCCCAAGTATTTGAAGCAGTTAACTTGTTCGAGTTCTTGGTTTGAATAGTTATTTGATCAGTCAGCTGCACCTCTTCTTTAGCTGTGACCATCACTTTGCTATTTTCGGGATTGATCTCCATGCCGTACTTGTGTGTGGTTGTATTGAGCCTTTTTGTGAGCTCTCGTAATTTGCCTTCACTTGACGCAATCAAATCAATATCATTAGCACAACGCAATTTTGAAACAGCTCTTTTATTGATCTTAACATCATCATCAAAAGTGTTTAGATCTTCAGTCATAATGAACTCCAAAAAGACGTTGAATAAGTATGGAGACAAAACACAGCCTTGTCTGACTCCTATGTTAGATCTAAACCATTTACTTGGTTTATCTTCAATTAGTACAAGACTCTTGGCATGCTCATAAAGTGACATGATGGTTCTAACGATGGTTGTACTGATGTTGTATTTTCGCATAACTGTCGAGAGAGCTTTGTGCCAAACTCTGTCAAATGCGTTCTTGAAATCTATAAAGTTATGATATAGAGGTTTCTCATGTTCCAAGTACTTCTCTGAAAGTATTTTTACGTTACAAATCTGCTTTGCAATGCTGAGTTCCTTTTGGAATCCTGCTTGTGCATCATCGAGTTCTTTCTTAATCGTCGGTTTCACTCGATTAAGTAGGGCAAACAGTAAAATCTTGCTGGGGTGACTAATGAGACTTATCTTTCTATTTTCACAATTCCGTGTGCTGCCTTTTTCGGAAGTGGTATAGCTAACGCTTAAGTCCATTTGCTGGGTCATTCGCCGGTGGGAAGTATAGCATTGAAGATCAGCATATGGATCATTGCTTCGCCCCCATTTTTCATGAGTTCTGCAAGAATGTTGGCAGTTCTGGGCGCTTTATTGCACTTAAGCTTCTTCAATGCTTCCTCTATTCATCTCTGATTATTGGTGTTTCTTCATTTTCTGATGGTGGGAGATTCTGTTCAATTTGAGTAAGACAGTCGTCTGACGTGTAGGCTTTGCGATTATAAAGTCCTTCGAAATGCTGCCTCTATCTTTCGGTGACTTCGTCCGTCTTTGTAAGGAGTTTTCCATTCTTATCTTCCACCACGAAACATTTGGGTTTCCACTCTGACGTAAGTTGTTTCACTATATCAAATGCAGCTTTGACATTGTTATGCTGATACGAATCCTCAATGCTAGAGCATTGCTGATTGATTCGTGATTCCTTTACTGGTAGAATTGCTTTATTCAACTTATTGTTTGCTTCTCGGTACTTCTCAGCAGCCTCTTCGTCATCATAGCGGTGTTTCTTGAGCTCTCGTCTCTCGTCGCATTTTAGCAGAATTTTGGAAGTAATCCATGGTCTCTTGATACTTCTTTTCCTTCCAAGTTGTGTAGTTGCGGCATCCTCAATTGACTTTTCAAATTGTGTGAGGCCCTCAGGTGAGGGGTCCTGAAGAAGTGGAAGAAATGCAAACCTGTCACTTATGGTTGCTTAGAAATCCTCAACACTTGTGGATCCTTTAGCTTCTCCAAATCGTACTTTATGCGAGTCATTGCGTTTTCAACATGATAAGTGTTTCCATAGGCATAATGACCTGGCGGTGCCTATCTCCTCTCCAGGTTCTCCAAATACAAGCAATGATTTTGCCCCAATTTCCTCTTTCCAAAAATTAGAGGACACGGTGTTGTGAGTGCACCCCATAATCCCCTTTTTGTTTGCTTATGTCAATCACACAATCCATGAATGTGGATTACGACGTCTTGTTGCAGTAAGAAGCTACTACAAATTCCTCTAAAAATTTGCAATGGCAAAACAATCTTGTGGCACATGTGTGCTCCAACACATACTAATAGGCTCACGCATTCTTTGCTACAGTACTCCAGATACAAGTTATCAATCAATATGACGAATAGTGCCTCTTTCCTTCCCCGAGCAGAATTTATTGTCCACGCTATTGAAGGCTTAAACTGAGAAGAAACTGCGGAGTGGATTATGTCGCCGCAACATTATAAAAATCAAAAATAAAAATTTCGCCATTTGCCATCTGCTTACTTGCGCTCGGGGAGAACCTTCTTGCCTTCTGATTTTCTAGCACTAGCTAGTTCTACTCTTACTTTGAGATGACGTTTTTCATCATAAAGGCTTTTGAATGTATACAAAGCGATAAAAATATTTTGTGACAAGCAGCATCCTACTTTGACGCAAAATATCCTCCGTTTTCTTTTTTTTTCTTTTGGATTCACACTTGATATCGAGCGTTGCCTATTGCTTTCCTGTATTTGCAAGTTGTGTTACTGTTTACCTCTGGCTATAATAGTCCAGCCCCAGACTCTATGATATAATATGATATATAGTATATATACTGAGGTCCAACCACGCCTAGCTCACTAACTCGTAATATTTCAGTGGGACTTTTATATGTCATCCCTTTCTATGGGTACATTGTGCTTAACCATTATTACAATAATTTGCCATCTTTGCTCACAATTATTCCAGACTGATTTGCTAATTTTTCAAACGTCTGTAAGGCAGTTAAACGATGTTTAAATGGACGGTGTTAGGTGACTTAGGATTGAAGTGCGTTTTGCTATTGTGTTGTTTTAAGAAATAGATTGTACCACAGCCTTACGTTTCCTTGAACTTTTGATGTTGTTACTTTAAATATAGCGGTTGTGAACCTGATCATAATATGGTTTATTGAAATACCTTGCAGTGATATAGGCTATTTGGGTTTTATATGAGCAGGTAAGAAATTTTTGGATGGCTTTATATGCAAATTTTGTATGTGTACAATTTAAATCAACTGATTTTGCTATCAAATTGCTAACTTGCTCGTAATTATAAATTATCTTTTTATCTTTTTAGTGCAAATTGGTTTTCGGCATTGACTATAGGTTAACTTACAGACAGCTTAACATGTATCCAAGGTGCTTAATTTTAGAGGAGATAGAAGGATCAAGCCTCAGATGCTTTGATCAAGTTATTGATTGATTGATTAATTTGTCACTATTGACTGTATTAATTTATTCAGATTCAAGTCAACCTTGTTTCAGCTTCTCAAAATGTATAAAATTGTCTTGCAGTAATTAATTTGGCTGGGGTTATAAATTGAAACTGAGATCCAACGTACTAAAATCAGAGGTAATCTGTACGCTAATAATCGAACAAGAAATTATGTTCCTGTATCCATGTTTATGACATAGGACCAGAAAATAAATAATATTCCATTTTTCAAAGGTCGGAACTACACCTCTTGCTCCTTGATGTGACATCCTTGGTGGACAATAATGCATCGCAGGATTACCATCATCATCACCTTTTGGCTGCTGAGGCACAGGCGACCGCAAATTGTCTCCAAGCCTTTCTGTTCTGTACCACCTCTTCTACTTTACGAATAGGCATCATATTGAGTTAGTCATCAATAACATATTGGATGTACTTCAGATAGCGTAAGCTTTGTCTTCCAGGTTTCTTCTTCCCATGAGTTGGCTCGAACTGGGCATGATGGTAACCTGGTTCCTGACTGTACATCCTTAGCATATGACCCAGGAAAGAGAGCTGCCTACATATCACTGTGCAAATCAATGGTTTGTCTTTTACCAGTGTTGCTGACCCTGTCTCTGTGTTTGATGTTTAGCGTGATGCGGTAGCATGAGGAGACGAAGACGTTGATTTTGTTTCGTATGCTGTGGCTTAGGATCCATGCTTTGCATCCACAGAGAAGAACTTATACGCATGTCGTTCCAAAAAAAGGACGGTTTGGTGTCAATTGGCACGCGGGCACTCTTTCAAAGCTTTCCCAACTTCAAAATAGCTATCCAGGCAAGGCCTTTTCGTCTCTTCGTATCATCATTGCTGTTTACAACTAAGAAGCCGAGATATTTGAATTCGGAGATCTCTTGCATTCCTTCACCTTTGACTGTGAGTTTTTCATCCATAGTGATGTTCGGCATAGCTTCGGCAGCTTCGGCAGCAGTGACGGTGCCTGTAAGTTGAGCTTGGGCACGGGGTGGTGACGACTCTAGAAAGCAGATATAATCTGCAAAATCAAGATTGTTTACTATGATTGCCGGGTGTCTCCTTGATCGACGAGGGTGAGTCTTCGCACCAGAATCATAGAATTGGATGGCAGTGACCAAAAGGTAATCAACTATTAGTGGCGGTTCGTCCGTATGTGCAGGTCGTGCCTGGAACATCAAAAACTTCTCACCTATATTTGGGGGTTTGGCATATCGGTTTCCCGCATTATCCAGATCATCTTCTTATTAAATTGAATAAGTCTGTTTCTTCTCCTCCGAATCCCTACTTCAAACATAACATTTATTCCGTTCCGCCTTTTGTATTACCCAGGGTGTTCTGGCACAACCTTTTGTAGTAGAAACTCTTGTAAATATTGACTGGGCACGGATTTAAGGCTCATACGGCGACTGACTGAAGCCAAGGTGTTCAAAATTGGTTTGGCACCAAGCAAAAGTACAGAGAGAAAATCAACGTGACCCGCACAATTGATAGGCCAGTTCCTTGTAAATCATGCAACAAAGGTAAGATATCAGTGATGCCAACTTGACTTTCCTAATGAAAAGATAGCCTACGTGAGACATAAGAGGGAACTAATAGACAAATACACCTGTACTCGAATACAGAGTCAATAGATTATCAATTACCAGAATTCGATCAACAATCGGACACTGACTTTGACACAAATACTCGCTCCGATTTTTCCTCGGGGGGGGGGGGGGGGCAATGTCCCTACGACCTTGACAATTGGAGCAATGTCGCTACGACCCTGACAACTGGGGGCAATGTCGCTACGACCCTGACAATTGAGGGCAAAGTTCCAGTGTGCAACTGCGCCCTTGTCGGAATCCAGCTTGATTTCAACGTAAGATTGGATATAACATAGGTCTTATTCGATTCGAAAGGATCTTGTTATAGACTGTCGCAGCTATTGACATAGGCCTAAGAGTTATACTCCTGTAGTTAGTTTTGAGTGACAGGTCTCCCAGGATAGCCTAGAAAAATTTCTATCAATTGTTTTTACTCTCTCATATAAATGCTGAAGAAACATACAAATGAACAAGCGAATAAGGTATGCTCAGATATAAAGTGCCCTCCTTTGAGAAGTAATCACAGTTCTGTCCTGTCATTTTCATGTCTGTTACACAAGTTTCTTGTCTTTGTTTAGTTTTACTACTTCGTGATCACTACATCCAGTAGTAAGTCGCAAGTGTTGACGCCAGTTTGTCTCGAGGTGATTCTTGCGTTTATCGCTAAGTTTCTGTTAGTGAAGTTGAATGACTCTTCCGCGTCCTATATTACAAGTTCAAGAGCCAAAATACGTCGAGGATGATGAAGAGATACTTAAAGGTATGATTTTCCAACGACAATCTTCTATTGATAGACAGATGGACAGGCCTAGTAGAAATCGCTATTTTGCAATTATTAGCACCGTTTCATGATATGAAATCGAGATGTTATCTCCTCGAAATCGTGATCTTCTTCTTTATAACGTTCTGGTAGGCCGGCGGTATTTGTAACAAATTGTACTGACAGTTCCGATATAATTAGTTTCGCAACTTCAACTGAATTATTCTTATTTTAATTTTTGTTCTTAGATTAAATACCTTGGTACCGGTATACGTGTGGAAGTAACGGGACATAATCTTTTCAAGCGCCTTGTACATGTTTGAATCAGGACAAATTTACAACGTATTGGCCATAGAGAATCTACTTCAAGTCTTCATAGTTCGCCATTTTGATAAAGCCTGTTTTTACTGATTATGCTATGGTGTATGGGGTAGCTGCAGTAAGGTTGTGCTCAATGGAAACCAACTGTAATCAAGGGTAGCATCTTACTACCCTGAACCACCCTCCTAGTCTCGTGAAGTTGCACATGATTACCGGTATTCAGCAAAGTGGCTTCTACAACGACGAAGAAAGCAAGTAAGATGCCTGAGCAAGACCAAGGCAGAAGTCCTTCAGGAGGAAAGGACTTAAAAGGAGAAACTCCAAAGTTGTACAGGTAAATGCAGCACTCCCCCTTTAATGATTTTGCATACAGTGTCTTGATGTCGTTTTCAAAGCTTTAGTAAGCGGTGATTGCAAATACCAGCGATAGGCAAATAAAAACAGGGAAAGAAATATAGGAAATGCTAAACACACTTTCGTACCTTTATCCGTTTTTCCAGATAGAAATTTTGATCGTATCTTACCTCAAACTTTGTGGAATACAAAGAGTGTGAGCTCTAATAGTTTTGCCTGGGAATGTCATGGAATCGAATTTAAGGTGAATACTTGAAAGTATTTGAAAGTAGCTAAATGCTTAAATTTTATTGCCATTTTGACACATTAAAGAATACACCCAACTTCCTTGATCTTATTTCCTTGTTGCTGCCACAGCAGTTTCATTTAAAGAAGTCAAGGTAAATTTCCCCACTACTTCATTTTATCTGCCTCAGTGGGCCGAGGGTGTGAAGACACAAAAGAGTAGCCAAATGGATAGGCAATGGGGTAGAAGTAGGTTGGGGAACTCACCACATATCTTTCTCCAAGAACTATTATGGCTTTTCAAAGCAATACAATCATAGGCAATATGAATGGGAGTGGTATCACGGGGGATAGGACTGTTGCCTTGCAAAGTTAGAATGTTCATGAGCAGTAGATGGTACCTGAGTGTCATAGAGCTAATAGCAGAACAAGGTTTACAACTTGGGATTATCCCATGCTGAAGAGAATTGGAAGACTGCAGAACAGTGAAAAAGTAAGAAAGAGACTTGATATCAATATGCTTGGATTAAGTGAAGTGAGACATACAAGAGTAGAATCCGTGATAGGAGTTCATCAAGAGTGTGTTTTGCAGCAGAACTATGCAATCTCCACAGGGAATTATTGATCGCAGACTCCAAGGAGAAGCTACATGTTTTACATGAGGAAAGTAAATTGAAGGGACTGAAAAAATGAAGCGGAAACTCAGGTAATGGTTATTACAAATGAAGGATGGGAGGAGATCGAGGACATTGATATGGATGGATTATTACTCAAGCAAGAATAGAAGAGTTTTAATTACCTTGGGAGTGTGGTCTCAGCTGGAGGCAGATGTGAGGAACAAATCAGAAGAATGATAGCAGTGGCAAATAGTACATTTAATAAGATGAAGGATCTGCTCACTACTAGTAAACTGTCCATTAAATCAAGAAGAATTACCAAGTTTTAGTGTGATCTGTGTTACTGCATGGATCTAAGACTTGGGCATTATGGGACATTGACAGTAGAAGACTGGATGCTACTGAGATGTGTTTCTGCAGGCAAGTGGTGAAGGTGACATGGAGAGGCAGAGTGATCATTGAGGAGGTATTGGGAAGACTTGGGGGAGAAAGACACGTAGTAAAGACCATATAGGTAAGGCAGATCTGTTGGTGATGTGATGAGAGTGAGCAGGCATTGGCAGAAACTGCTGTGTGAGGCAATCCCATAGGATGGACTATGGCAAAGACCTTCTAGAAGACAGGCAGCATATTTGCCTCATGGGAGAAGCAGAGGGAAGGAGAGGAAGAGGAATATCCTGCCCAAAGTATGATTATGGTCTTGTGAAGGTAGTGGATGGAAGATGAATTGCCATACAGCTCCTGCAGAAATGCATAGATCAAATAGACTGGAGGGCAGTGGTTGCTTACATCCTTTTGATGTGGCACCACAGCAAGTAAGTAAGTAAGATAAGTACACTTACTACATACCTCTAATGGCCTCTTTTATTGGCCCATGTTTAAATCACATTTTCCACACAAAACTCATTCAGTTCTGCCATCCAGTCAATGCTTTATAGGTTGATGGATTTCTGCTTCAGATAAATTGATGCTTGTAATTTTTCTATTACTCAACATGTCTGGTTGATATTCAAAAGCCATTTATACATTACCCTTTGTATATTTAATTTCCTCTTGAGTAAAAAACACAAGAAGACAACAAAGTATCAGAATTATGACCATATTCATGATGCTTCTTGGAACAGACCATTTTCTTATTATCATCATCACTATAATCACCTCCAGCCATCAAAATGGTATCTGCCTTCATGACTAAGTAAATTATAATGTTTCAGCATAAAATTAAAGACAAGCAATATTTTGATTACTTTTGAAGTTAAAACCAATGAATTCGGTAGTCATGTATTTCTCAATAATATAGAACTACTAATAGCTGGAAACACTTTAATGTTACCAGTAAATAGAAAAAATTCTTAAAGAGTTGAAAAGAAAGGATATCAAATAAATCTTTTGAATATTTGAATGTTTTAGTTCATTTTTCTTTAAAACCTTAAAAGCTTTGTTTGTAAGTGTTTTCTTATTGTGAAAAGGTTCAACCAGAACATTTTCAGTGACAGTCACTTTTTCACGATGAGAATGGATTATGTAATCATTGCTGAAGCTACAAGTTTTCTTTTCATGTGGTTAATATTTGTTGATGGTGAGAAATCCTGATTTTTTGCCTAATTTTCTGCAGTAGATATACCATATCATGCCATTTTCAAGAGGGGTTGCAATAATAAAGAGAGCCACCATGGTCTAGTGGATATGTTCTGGGTCTTCAGCACAAGAGGGTCAGGGTTTAGATCTTGGAACAACCATTGGTGACATCAGGAAGGACATCTGGTCTTAAAGTGCTCTGTGCTCTAACAAGTCCCATATATATGGGCACTGCCCTACCCTAAAGGGGAGTTCACATTGTTAACCGCATCATTGTGATGACAAAGAAGCATACATGGGAGCTTGCAAATAGGTGCAGATGTTACTAAGGGTCAGGTGGCAAAACAGGAGGACAGGAGGCTTTATATTTACTTAGTATTAGGGAATGTATGTAGTATAGAGGGCCACAGTGGTTTGGTGATCTGCTAATGATTAGAAAGGATCTCACAGAAAGGAATTGTTTTGCCCAGTAAATATCAATGGTGTGAATAGTGGATGGAGATCATAAGTCATATGAAAACGTCATCATTCTTATCTTGATACCAAGTGTGGTAGCTTATCTATCAAACCACACCAGTTGACCTATTACATTGGTATACAAGAAACATTTCTGCAAGATTATGATATTGGCTCACATCTACAAGATATTTGAGGCAAACTATCAGAAATTAGGAGTACAAGTTTAGAGATGTAAAAAAGGATACATCTAATTCAGACTCAGGGATTGATAGGACAAATTGTGAAGTAAGAAGGGATTAAGGGAACTTGTTCACTATAATCAAAGTGACACACTGATGCCAAAAATGCCAACTATGGAAAAGTGTATTGGTCTATCATATACAGGTTTCCCCAATATGGTGAACATATCTTTGTAAGAGAATGGTATCTCCTTTGATTGGAGTAGCTAAAACTGAGAGAACAAAGAAAATGTATCATAACTCCAGAACATCTTCAGCTTTTTCTTTTACAATGAGTTTTGTTGATAAAAACATGAATGGAAGAAGTAAAGCCCTGCAAAATGCATTTATGCAATAGCTACTTATAGAATAGGACAGTGAAATGACCTCCCAAGGACAAGCCCACATGTTGATGATGAGATGGAGCATCATGAAATATTTTCATAGAGATACAATCCTAGTATCATACATATATGTGCAATTTTCATCAGTTTTAATGCCGTTAGGGGTAGTAGGTGAGTGAGCTAAAGTCACTCTATGAATCATCTGATCATTTGCTGTAATCTTTTGAGCACCCTGTGGAGTGTCCTAAGAGCTCCCAAGTGAACCTTGGTTCATGCACCCAAAATGATGTGCCTTTTCCTTTCATAGGCCTTTGCCATAGTCAATATTTTTTAGTTGTCTCACACAGCAGTTTCTGCACATGCCTGTTTCAGAGGTAATTTGAAGTCAGAATGAGCCCTTTTCCCATGTTTCAGCTAGCTAGCTACAATCCATGAAGAGATAAGTTCTAGGGAAGTGCAGTTATTCTTGGAAACTTTGGCAATCAAGGGGTTATGAAGGAAATAACAAGATAGCACAAAATAGCAAAATCATTTTAGTACTGAAAGCTTTTAATCTGGCCAATGCTTCTCAGAGTATGAATCAGTAAAAATCAAGGACATAAAATCAAAAAATTGATAAAAGTGAGTGAATCAGGATTCTGATTGCCTGTTTATTCTGCCATTTTTCAGTACCTTATAGGGGTTTCTGATTTCATTCACTCTGAAGTTATGCTGCAAATCTTCAAAACGAGTTTGATTTTCTCTGCCATTTTTATCTTGCTTTTTTATATTTTCTGGTTATTTATGTTTAAGGATGGCTTGTTATAGACAGTTCTCTTCTATACATCATTTTGTTTTAATCAGATACATTCAGCAGATAGCACAGAGGCTTGATCTGAAGTTACAAGCAGCTTATGATTGGAAAGAGTTATTTGACCCTGAAACACTATTGATCAGACAAAAGTAAGTTTCATCTTGCATATCCCTTTGTATTGTTTAAATTTCATCATAAATACTGCAAGTAAGGCTCTTACAAGAAGTAGGTAAGCCCCAGTATCCAGGTGAACTTTTGCATATTTGTTTGCAGACTTAGCATGGTTTCTGAGGGGCTCCTTACACCCATTACTACTCTATTAACTCAAGGGGTTTATGTAAAACACAGGCTGGAAACTGGGCCATCAAGTCTATTTAGGATTTGAATGAGTGTAACATAATGTACAACAGAAGATAGGGTATTGTTAAAAATACCAAACCATATCATGGGTGTAGGTAAGGCAGGCATGATATTTTGATGTCTTACAAAATACAAGGATAAATAACAGAACTTGGTAATTGTAAGTAGTTAATTGAAATAGTTAAACTACATCATTCTTTGTGTAAAGATGCTGCATGGTCTTGCCTTCAGTTCAAGAGTATTCAAATCCCAGAAGGGCCATTGGTCGCATCAGCAAGAACATACATGTGCTATGCGCCATACTCTAAAAACAAGTCCCATGTACATGGGCATTGCCACTTGCACTGCATCATCATGTTTGTTTGGTTTCTCACTTGACAATGTTACATTTCAGTGCTATTGCTATGTTGTAGACTACGAGATGCATGTGAGAACTTACTGTTCTCTGCAGCTCCTGAAACAGCAAGGAAGGGAGAAGAATATCTATGGAGGAAAGCCTTCTATGATATTATACATAAATTTAAACAAGACAAGAAGGTAAGGGAAATGAAACATGAAATATACACACCTTTTGCAGTGTTTGTAACATTTTTGGCCTTATGTGCGAAGTAAATGGTGTTTCTATTCATTATGTGAGCTATTAGTAACTATGTGTAGTCGTGATAAACATATTAAAGTACTGATAGTTTTATACAAATTAGATAGGTGAATATTTATATGCAAACAGGCCATTATCTTTAATGTTTTTATTAAACATTTCTTTCACAAGTGTTATCTATTTATTTCTACTTAGTCCCTTTTAATCTAAGTTTATTTAATGATCATCAAATTGTTCTTACTATCAACGCTTTGAACATCCACAATTGATAGTACAAGTTGTACATGCCATGGCCATACAAATCTCAGTATCTGAGAAATCCCTATTTATTGTGTAAGGGCTCTATCGCTGAGTACTGTTTTCTTTTTATGCAGAAACCATTTAATAATTTTTGTTGTCCACAAAATTCGAGTCTTCAATAGTAGTACAAAATATTTATCATAAATGTTGACCAATATATAATGCCTTAAAAAGTAGGGATACCATTCCAATCTGATTAACTTTAGCCCTGGTATCTAGACCTACTTCTTTGGACCATGTGATTTTCCTTTGTATCAGTCAATACAAAATATATGAACTCAGTTTATGAGTATATCAAGTTATTTTGTTGGCAATATTCCAGTTCCACAGTTTGCTAAAATTCATTTTGATATCTGAATATTGGTGGGTATGACCAACAAATCCTTAACTGTTTATGGCAGCATGAACTGGAATCAAATTGTTTTATTAACATTGTAACTATGAGGCAGTTGATAGTTATTGGGGAAACTTTCCAATTTCCTGCTTTCTAGATCTTTGTTTCACTTTCCTCTCTCATTACTTAGCTAGCTACTTAATCTGTTTCAGCATAATCTTTTGGAACTTCACTATCCAATGCTAATTCCTCCTTTTTTGGTCACTCGTTCTTGACCCAACTGAGGGTGCATGCAGAGACTGAGATGGAATGTAACATATCCTTACTTTTCAATGTTGAGCTTTGGTCACATTGGTTCAAGATTATTTAATCTGTTTGCATAACAATCTTCACAGTTTCTATTGACTTTAGCTACCATCTTTGGCTATGTCATGAAGAAAGACTCTGAGTATGACTAGTATTGGTAACAATGCTGCGTAATTAATGGATTGATGGAGAAATCCCTGTAGCAGCTAGTCGCTCTCAGATTAGACCATCAGAAGTGCTTTGTTTTTGATCATTAAACAGACTGAAACATTAGTTTAGATTAGGTGATCATAAAGGTTGCATAATTCAGATTATATGATGATATTTTATATGAGAAAAGAAGAGAGTTGCAGAAGATTCTTTATGAGATGATATTTCTGATTATGCAGACTTGTACAAGTTAGGGATCATTGTTGCATCCCTTTTTAAGGGAGTTCAAAACTCAAAGGGAAAAAGAATAAGAAATAGGACATCTTGAAGTTGATGAAGATGGTTACAAAAATTAAGAACCTTAATGGTTAAAAAAAGGCAATTAAGAAAATCAAGAACCTGAAAGGTTGCTTTTATCTTTAAGTTAGCAGTATTTCATTATTTTCCTCAGTTTCAGTCATCCTTTTATGAAGTAGCTATAGCTCAATATTTCTACTGTTACAACTTTGTCAAGTTTGTACCCCTTATGCATCCGCTCCAAGGCCCCATTTAGGCTACAGGTATCTCCAATTAGAACGGTGGAACCATTGGGTGTGCACAGAAAAACCTAACTTATATCAAGTGCAAACATTTTGACAGCCTACGGAAAAACATTTGTGAATGCCTCTCCTGATTTAGATACTGAATACACACATTAGAAGGTAGTACATGATAGGATGATAGACAATGTTTTTGTCGTTGGCTAAGCAAGGATATCCTTATCAATCACAATTGCTCTTATCATGTAGGCTTTGATGAAGGATGAAGCCTTACTGGCTGCCTATGATGCACATCTATGTGCTGCAATTGGATTTTACAATCACCTTTTAATGAGATTGCACCAAAACTACCAGATTCCCCTGCAAGGAACTGTGGACTGGTTTGTTGATCCTTGCATATTTGGAGAGAGAGGTAGGTTGGCAATATGTTTAACACATTCAGTTGCTGTTAGACAGTATTGTATCTTTAATTGAGCTTAGAGGTATCTTATTCTCGTAATGTAACTCGATTGCAGATCACTTGAGTTTACACCATGTTTGCTAGGGACAAGTGTTAAGGAATAAACTTTTGATTTCATATGCAACTATCAATCAAGTTATAACTGTAGTTAAACCAACTGTTTATTGCAGAAATATTTAGAAGCCTCATTGTAAAAACCTTTGTATAGGTAGCAAAATGTAGTTGTTGCCTTTTACCCAGATTTCACACTATGTTTCAACACATTGGCTACTAGAGATTTTTCTAACCTTTGATCCAGTTGCAATGTGGCAGAAGTGCTTTGTTCTCTCGTTGGCACTACAGCAAAGGTAAGCTGTACATCATTTGATGTTTTCAAGAGCTTTGAACAGAAAAGGATGTGAACTGAAAATTTAACTAAACAGAATATGATATTGACCTTATTTTTGTTTATTTAACTTATATGTATACTTGTTTACGTATTTACTTATTTGCTTATTTGCTTATTTACGTATTCACTTATTCACTTTTTTACGTAGTCACTTATTTACTTGTTTATTTACGTATTTATTTACTTATTTTCTTATTTATTCACTTGTTTGTTTACTGATTTATTGTTTATGTATTTATTTATTTACTTATTTATAACAGGTAAAGGCGTTTTACTACCAGAGGGCGGTAATGAGGATGAACAAAATGATTATGCGTTGAAAGCATGTCAGAGGTGTCTGATTTATCTTGGGGATTTGGGTGAGTGTATGAAATGAGTATGTGGTTGTAGCTCTTGGAAACTTCTCCGATCTTAGTATTAGTCTTCTACTCCCATGCTAAAAATATTGGGTTAAGTGGTCGAAGGGGATGTTCTGATCAGACGCTATCACAGAATCAGGAACAACGGCTGAGCATCGACTGGCACTCCCCTACTGCTTTCTTACATCTAAGATGCACATTGGTAATGGTAATAAGCCATAATGTATAGCGTACTTGAAGCAAATGCCACGAGAAAATATTTGATCACTTGTTGTATACACAGAGTGTTTGTTTTTTTGCTACTCAGACTTTGCTCCTCTCTTGGTTACAAAGTTGTTGGTTGACGCCATTGCGAGGGGGCGCAAATTTATGCCCCATGAAGAGATGCCTGTTATGCTTAATGAAACATATTTTCTTTTTAAAACTTTTGTCAGGTTTCATTGCTTGTGCTTTGAGTTGGCGATGAAATATCTAATATGAGGTATAATTACTTTGATATTGTTCTGCTTGTGTACCTAAGAAGCGTACAGCTAATTATAGATAACGTGGGGTTGAGTCCTTGAAAAAATGAGTCTTCATGCTGCAGTTGAAATACTCGTATTTGAATAGGATTACAAATTGTTTAAGTGTTTACCCTACAATGTTCAGAATGAGTCGTTTAGTACGAACTGAACACTGAACTCCACATACCAAGCAGTGTGTTAAGATTGTGGACGCTTATAAGTTACGTAAATGAAAGGGCGTCTTACCTCTTGAATGCCAAAGAGTACATTGCACTTTTTGTTGATATTAAGAAAAGAGGTCAAGGATGCTTATAGTACCGTTTAATTAGATTTCATTGATGTCACTTTCATATACTGTTGAAAGCTCTACTTGTTGTCGTTGAAGTCATGTACGTCTACATTGGATCGTAGTTTACATTTACTTACTTTTTATTTAGCACGCTACCACTACGATGTATTTGAAGGGCCGTGCCCTGAATTAGCCGAGAGATATTATTACATGGCAGTCATCCTCAATCCTTCTTATGGTATGTATTAACGGGAAATATCTGGTGTTATTATGCAGCGTTGAATTGGCCATTATCCAGAAAATAATGGGATACTTTCTTTCGAGTTATTCTCTTTCATTGTCGAGCCTTCAGTTTCTCTGATGATGACAGAAAAATATATCGGTTACTTGAGGTATGCCCAATTACCTTGTATTTGGGTGGATATATAAGTTTATTTTAGTTACTGGACTGATTGCAATAACTGGAAAATGCTTACTGCCAAACAGTTGTTAGAGTTTTATTAGCATGACAGAAACTAATGCCATAGGGAAAGCTTATGTTCTCATAGACACATAAGCATTATCATTTTATCTCCGAGTCGGGAGATGCTCGGCAAAATAAATACTCCATGCAAGAATATTGTAGCATGCTTTTGTGTCTCTTTCAACTTGACCAGAGTCTACTTGTCAAGCCCAGGTCTTTTGATCACGGCAAATGAGATACAGCAAGTCACAAATTGTCTAGTATAAGACAGCCAAGTTATAATTGGAAGTATTCTGCATGAATTACAGAATGCTTCGGCCATTGAAAAGGCTTGATAGCTGATTTAGCTGTACGTTAGAAGTTTGCTCCACCTACTTAACGTAGGTGGAAATGTGCCATAAAAGAACAACGCAATTGTTTACCGTAAATGAAACCCAAGTTGATGGCAGCAGGTCCTATGGTATGTTTTCTGTCGATGGTTATGCCCTTCTCACAGAGAACAGAGGAAGGGAGCAGCTGCTGGGCCTATGTACACGATTATTTTGAACATAGTGGGACTATAAATATCCTGGAAGGCAACAGTTATCGATAGAGATAGTTCGTAGAAATAGGTTATTGTAGTGTAGGGTTAGCTCAATGTAGGTCTCCTTTTTTGCTGTAACACGTGGTAGGTCGGCCTCGAAGACTGTTGACTGGTTTACTAAGATCTACAAGAAATTCAAATTTTCTGGGCTAGATGGTAAAGAAGTCTATGTTCTAACAATGATACAAACTCTAATACGAATTTGCACGAGAGCTTTCCCTATTCTACACATTTCATATTACTACCTTTCGGTTTGGGTACCATTTATGAGCAAGTTGCTCGTGATGGATGACAGTACCTGAACGAGTTACAGCTTGCTCGCTTATTCATTTATGACTTCCTAAAAATGATATTAAGAAGTAAAAGGTGCTATAGTTTTTCGATGCCCTTTCATCAGATAACACAGTCACAGGCTAGCCATTCCTCGTGGAGATAGTGACCATCATCTGAAATTTCGCTTTCACTCCTCGGAATTCTGGAAGGTGTCCTAAAATAAGGCATACTCACGGAAAAGGACCAGTTAGAATCGGATTAATGGCCTGGGGGGAGGGGGTGCTTGGTGAATGGATGGGCGCCATCATTCTCTTATTTAAGTTCTGTCCAGTGTTGACATTTTAACTGTCTAGAGAATTCTAGAATTTCTTTAAAATTGGCACTGGAGCCCCGTTAGTCCTTGAAATTCGCCTCTTGAAAATTGGTACCCACCATGAATCATTTACACGTTTTGGAGATGTGCTTGTCGACTGAACTTTCACATGGTATCTCTTGTTACGAGAGTAGAATTGAATGATGCAGTCTGCAGATATAGCGATCATTGCTCTATTGTTCGTATGCAGTGGTATTCATAGCATCTTTTTGCGTCTTCTTGTGAAAGGAATGCCTCACAATCAGCTAGGGACTTTGAGACAAGGAGTCAATTATGGAAGTGAAACTGTGTACCATTACATGCGATGGTAAGATGGATTTTTTCTGCTTAATAAATTAATGGTAATGAAAGTGTGGTGTCAGAGAATAGCACAGTTGGAGCCCACCGGTTCTGACACTTAAAATTTGAAGTATGTATTACTACACGTAAACGGAACACAGTATATACATTTTGACGTGAGAGATCATATTTCATTGAAATTCTTTTCGTGTCTTACCATACTAGGAGCCATAGACAATTAATATGGGATTTGAACGTCGATTAGTTTTTATCTTGGCTGTGAAATCGCCAGTAACACGTACAAAGGTTTCGAGGCTCGTGATCGTTGTTCTTTTTTGCGTTTTATGGTACCTTACCGACAATACCTTTTTTTGACAAATATGAACTCACAATCCACAGTACAAGGAATTATTTGAACATGAATAGGTTTAAATATTCTTATCAGTTTGGAAACCAAAGGCGTTCGTGTAAAGGGATTAAATGATTTCCTACGTTTCTGCTTGGGGAAGTATTGTTATAGTCATGCCCAATTCCAAGTAGATGTGTGTTTAACAATCGTATTGATAGTGATTTGCATCTGGTGAACACTACTGGGAAACGTATTCCAAAATTATATTCTATTTTTTTCAGCGCGTAGGCAACAGTTATAAATATTATGTAGGGAGGTATTCCCATTTCTGTGGTGCTTCTATCAGATCGCATGTCGCGACGAATAAGCTTTCCGTAGTTTTCTTTTAGATATGAACTGCTACTTTTCTTTAGTCGACTCGCGTAACCATATTTACTCTTCTAAACTGTTGATAGTTACTATGCCCCTGTCAGTTTTGACGGCGCTGAGGAGAACTTGAAAAGGACCTTGGATAAACACAAACAGTTTATGCAGCACTTGAACAGAGAAAGGAAACTAGATCAGTAAGAAATTGTATATATGTGTACCTAACGTCTTGTTTTGCACTGTTGCCAATTATTGGCAGAAATTTTGCAATAGCGAACTTGGACATTTCTGTATCATTATATGCGTAAATGACAACATCTCAATGTAATTAGTTAAGATTTGGCCAATTGGTACTCTCGTACACTGGAGATATCGTTAGAAACCTGATCTGAATCCAAACGGTAGCTGACTTGTAATCTACTAATCACATAAACTTTGAATTTGAGCTTCTCTTCGTTTGAGCTTCAATATGCTTCCATTTAAAGGCCTTGCAGTTTCGGTATTTTTCAACTTCAATATGTTGTAGATTAGTCAGTTTCAGCTTCCTCATTTTGAAAGATCGATGTGTTGCAGTTTTAATGTGCTGAAATTTCGGTGTATGTCATCTTCCTCATTTTGAAAGCTTGGTGCGTTGCAGTTTTCAGTGTGTTCCAGTTTCATTTAAATGCATCTTTGGTATTTTGCAGCTTCAGTATTTTACAGCTTCAGTATTTTGCAGCTTCAGTATTTTGCAGCTTCAGTATTTTGCAGCTTCGGTATTTTGCAGCTTCAGTATTTTGCAGCTTCAGTATTTTGCAGCCTCAGTATTTTGCAGCTTCATTTAATTGTATCTCCAGTGTTTTACATCTTCATTGTGCTGCAAGCTTCAGTTTAAATGTGGTGTAGTTTTATTTAGCCTCAGTTTCATTGTGTTACAGCGCTTGTGTTTTGCAGCTACAGTACGTAATGGCGTTTAGTCTGTTTGTCGCAACGTATGTATGTTGTACTGTCACTCCTTTTGAGCATGAGTCCTTCGCAGCTTCTGTATGTTAGAGCTTTAGTCTCATTAAAAGGTTGTCATAATGGAAATTATTTCAATGGTTATTTGCTAATTCGCAATCACTTTGGTTAATTGCAAATATGGCTCTTTATTCCCCGCATAAATGCCTTCGATAATCTTAAACCCGTCCCTAAAATGAGCTGTTAATTAAAATCATTATGTTATAAAACTGGTCAATCTGGTAGATGATAAACCATCTAAACTTTTCCAGGACCGTGGAGTCAATAACTTACAATAACTTACCGTGCTATTTTATTTTGCTTCACTCTTTTAAACCCTTCCATTTTTCTCGGCCTATCATTACTCCTTTACTTTAACCACCATGTTTCTCAGACAAACACTTATAGGTGACCCTTAACCGACTAAGGCTCAAGGTATGGTGACGTTACCAATGTATAAAACCTTTTTCGGACAAGCGGCAACCTCTTATTTCTCTGTTCTTCGCTCTGATAATATATTATTGTTTGATTCCCTATTTTGATCATCGAGACCATCGTATTTCATTTTGCGGATTCTACCATGTGTCCAACATGGCTAAAAACAGACCCCTTCATTTTAATATTTAAATCAACCTCTTGTTTTTTTTAGACTCGCCTCGAAAGATTGGTTTCTATGCTTTTTTCTGAAAGTCCAGGAACACTTTTATGCCGTTTCAAGGTAAGCGTTAATAAAATCTGCTACATGGTAGATGCAAACCACAACGAGTATTTTTCAACTTGATGATTATAGAACGAAGGAAATCTAAGTAAAGATAATCTTGTCGTCATCACCATCATCACCATCATCAACATCATCAACATCATCATCAATTTCACCATGCATGTCATAATTATTATTATTATCATCATTATTATCATCCTCCTCATCATCGTCCTTATCATCATTATCATCCCGATCATCATCATCGTCATTATCATCATTATCATCATCACCATCATCATCGTCATCATCATCGTCATCACCTTCTCCATTATCATCATCATCATCATCATCATCATCATCATCATCATCATCATCATCATCATCATATCATCCTATCATCATTATCGTCGTCGTCTTAGTACTAGTTGACG
>JAAAKL020000576.1:0-39788 GCA_010016065.2 Carybdea cf. marsupialis auct. non (Linnaeus, 1758)
AACTTGATACTGTTTGTTGGCAGGACTGCGGATGAAGCACACGGTCACTTTTCTACAATTTTCTACCCAATCTAGAGTGGTGTTTTTAACTTAGTTTGAACAGACCTAGCACAGCTGCCACGAAAAATATTCGCAGATAACTACGGCTCTCGTCACGATGAAAAAGGGAAGCAAACATTACTTCGTTTGAAACACATCAAAGCAGGATACGCCTTATCACGCCTGAAACGCGGTACTACTTTGCGAAGCGAATATGACTTCACCTTAAGGTTGTATGTACACTGAAGTTCGGGTCCGAATGCCATTTTAGTATACCTTAGTCCACTTAAACGAGCTGCTTCAGGTACGGATATTAACAAGCAGTTTCAACTTTATATCTTACCAAACGTGTAATTGCAACGTCTTAAAGATCTTTCTAAGAAAAGGTGTGGTAATGCTGAAATAGACAGTGCCGATTATTTAGAGATGGCCATCGGTCGTCACCATCATGATGTCACAACAAGAAGCTATTTGCAGCTTCCAACTCTTGTAAGTTCAACCATGAAATTTGGAAAGGAGTAATCAAAATAACATTTTGCATTCAACTCCAAAATCGACTCGTGCAAATCCTAGTCTTTTGACACACATTTTGATAACTGGGAATAAGGGGCAATAAATTATACAATTTTTACGAATTTTCGCTTTTATGTGGCCATCGCCGAAAGGTTTGTAAGGGTATCAAACGAACCATCTATTACAAATGCGACATTACACTTCGACAAAAAACACCCAAGCTCAGCATCTAGGGCACACGGAAAGATATTGTGTCAAGGCCGACGATGTACACGTACACTTGCATATTAATACAATGAGACCTCGCCAACATGAACACTGTCAACGAAACCATAAGCTAACGGTATAACCCTCTTTCCCCAACGTAAAAACATATCTAAAATTAATAGAATCAGGCATGAACTCCTGAAAATCTGGCGGTGTCCACAGTGCAACAGAACTCTTGGATTCTTTAACGACTGTAGACAGATTGATCTCTGTGAAGTCTGGTGGGCCAGTTGTCAGAATTGACAGGCCAAAGACGGCAGCATTTACTCAAAATACTTGTTTTCCGCTTTCCTCGTATCCCAGGTGTCCCAAAAGTGATGCACAGATTGTGGACTAGCGTGTAACGGGCACAAATGTTTAGAATCCACAGGCGTGTATTGGAACAGACTCCGTATACCCAACAATATCCTACACCAAAACTGCTTTCCTGATGTAGTACAATCACCCTGATTTATGACAGAAATAGCTCAGATATGCATGTGACGTCCTAAACGAACTAAAACATTACACATAATAAAGAAAATACTTATAAAATAATCAGTAATAGAAGTGAATAAATAGCTGGAATATCAGGCTCATAGAATCCATTTCCCCTACAATTGGAATATTTGATCCTTATTCTTACTAATCAGTTGAAGTTGAAGATCGAGGGAAACGGATCATTAGGAAATCAATTGACTACTAGATTTCATATCAAACCTATATAGCTAATATCTGGAGGCTGTCGGTATACATCTCGTTTACCGACCGTGGCGTCTCGATTGCTGATAGTGCAGCCGTCTAAAATTTGTGACATTCTTACGAAGCAGCAAAATATCACTAATTCAGGCAATACTAAGAGAATGGATCGTTCTCTGCTGACTTTTTGAAGCGAGGTGTGCTGGACGCCTGACTTTGAGTTTTACGTGGGCCACCATCGGCCTGATTTTCAAAATTACACTTGGTCGCAACTCCCTCTCGTCCATGCATTGTAACAGTTACGACCTGCCCTGGCGCGGCGGTTGCAAGAACATTATTCACGCGTGGATTCTCTGTGTTGCCAGTGGCCACGGGAACTCTTTTTTCCCCTGCCAGCCACATGGTGTTATCCTGGAATGACTCGCACGTCATAGCCTCTGGAGGCCACGTAATGTTCTGAGCAGGTGGTCGATTCGGGATTTTATTCCCCTGATATGCATGCACTGGGGTCCCTATAGGCTCTTGAGTTGCATTTGTCTGTACAGTCTTTAAATTGGGATTCGAATTTGATTGCGGTAGGCTAGTAAGTCCCTGGGAATGTCCAGTGGTGGTTGTTACAGCTGAGGTCGTTGGCGCCTGTTGTCCATTCGGCCAACGACTAATTCCTTCATATGGCTGCCTTGCGTCCTTATGTGAAAAGGAAGTCGCCTTCCTTACTTGCGGGGGAGCTGTGGCTGGTGCAGTCCCTGGTGCTTTGTCTGCAGCATTCATTTGCTGATGCTGATTGGCGAGTTTGATCTGATTTAAACTGGGCTTAGACTGACCCCTAGCGTCTCCTTTTAAGTGCAAGGATTTGGTGCGGGGGTTTCTTAACATGGAATCGACTTGCTGGAAGCTCAATTGTTCGATTTGAGATGTTTTCGCCTTGGTTGACTTCTTCGCGTCCTCGTGAGACGAGAACTCACCGGACGGTTCTGAAGAACCTTGGCGAGCTAAGTTAGATTTCGATGAAGATACGCCCGGTAGAGCTTCCTGCCCCCCACGGCAACCATCACCACCAGTTGTTAAATTCATCTGCTGCTGAATCCTGGCTGATAATGCATTGAGCTCCTCTCGGTGGCGCCGTCGCATTTCAAGATACTCCTTGTGTTGCCTGAGCGGAGGGAAAAGATTTGCTTAAGTACAATCAAATTGCTCAAGAAAGGAGGGGGAAGTAAGTGGAGCAGTATGTATGAGCTACGAATCATTATTATGAAGTTAGGAGGTGTTAAGATAACGTGTACATTTGGACTAAAAACAGAAGGAAGTGACGTGCCGACCAATTACGAGACAGCGAGAAGATTTGGCTAGACACAGAAAGCAAGACAGCGCATAGGTAGAAATATATGGGGACAAAAGGCGTCGAGGGTCAAAGCATAGTCGAATGGAAACCACCATTAATGATCCAGTTCAGTTTCTAATGACGAGATGTGTAATGCCTATTCTGAAGGGAACTTATTTCATTCTTCAACTTTCGGACACTACACTTGACGTAAATATGGAGTGATAATTGAAGGAGTTTTACAAAATAAGTGTATTCACAATTGCACATAAGTTGATCGCTTGATCAAACCACATTTCAATGTCTTCTCCAGACTATCCGCGCCAAAAACGAAGTGTAGCACTATTGTACTGCCGTGTTTACAAGTGACTTCTAGACAACGCCGTTTAGCGGGTGCAAAACATTTAAGATAAACAGATGCTGGTTTTAAACATAGTCGACACAAAGAGCTACATTCCGACTACAGGCATGGGGGATTGCACGGTGCTAACCTCCAGCTCAGACAACTGCTTTCATTTCTCACCATGTTTAGATGCAATGACAAGGAATGTGTTCACACTGCTCACTCCCTCAAACCTTGAATACAGACCTGACGCAGACTTCCGAAGCTTAAATACGAAAGGAAAACAAATACAGAAGATAGATCAAAAGAAAACAAATCAGCGTTAACTGATACATAAATTAGAATACCTAACACAAAAACCAGGCCTCCCACTCCAAATTAAACAACTTTTTTATGAATTTATGACATTTTTTGCTGAATTTTTAGGACATTTTAATCCATTTTTTCAGTGATTATTATGGCATTTTATGACACAATTCGAGTTAAACATTGGTTATTTGAAATATTATCCTGACAAATACGGTAAAATCATGAAATATTCTAGGCATGCACGCCTGGGCCATATCTGGGGCAAAATTACTTCCGGAAAGCAAATGGGCGCCAAATTCATCCAAACTTGGACATTCTGGAATAAATACCATGAAAATTGTCAATAAAATCATTTAAACTCAAGATCCCAGCCTTGTTGTGGCAGGTCTAGAGTTTTTTCATGCAAACATTTATGACATTTGACCATTTTTTATGACATTCTATGACGAAATTTTAAAAATTCAACTTTTTAAGACGTTTTATGATTTTATGACAGAGTGGGATGCCTGAATAACTTAAGTTAACACCAATTTATATGCAATCATACCTTGAGATGAGTTTCTGATATTCCTCATGTGATCGTAATTCGTTGTGTATCGACTGGGGTATAACTGGGTATGAACGATGCTCTACCGAATGATGATGGCCGGCTGACGAACTCTATAGTGGACGATAGCAAAGAAAAGCCGCAAAGAATTAAGACTTAGCCATACAGAAGGATCAAAGACGATCGGCACTGTATGATGTACGGTAGGTAGACGATCTGGACCCATTAAAAATATCTTACATTAAACTTAATTGTTGTTACATTGAAAAATACCACATTTTACGCTCCGTTTCAAAGGAAATGCTATTCTAAATACTAGTGGAAACGCTGCAGGAGAATAACAGTACTGATAACGAGGACGGCAGCTAAGTAAAACTGCAGATCCAAGTGCAATCGATACCATGACTTACGTTAGCGTTACGTTAGCACTGAGCCTCAAAAACAGTTAAAAACTTTTTAAGGTCGATTCATATATTGAGCACGGTTACCCCCAACCGGAGACCAAAAAATAAAATTGTTCTACGAAGAAAGAACTTACGATCTACTACATTAGCTTTCTGGTACCCTATCTCATAAAATCTTTGACAACCTCGTTACATACCTAGGTTGTCCTTAATATAGAAGGTTTGTGACTCTTTACTAATCTACGTCATATGAAAGTCTTCTAGTGAGGCTAACTTCAGCAATTGAAAATCAATTCAATCAACTTCAAATAAAAACAAATCAATTCTACACAAAACACAAAAAATGCTGCTGGTCGACAGACATACAACATGACACTTCACAATAAGTAGTTAACTGATCGGGTTACTGATCGGGTTACTGACTGAGTTAGTGACGAATGAACAGAACTTACGTTTGAACACAGTTCAAGTACAACAGATAGTATACACACGTTCACGTCATTAACTCAGCATTGTTACAGTGCAACATGTCTCAAGTCGTCACTTCAGATAGGGAACGAGTCTCACACTCCTTACCGATTCACCAGTGGCTCCATAACGGCTTTTATCTCCATCATTGCTTGTGATATTTTCAAGAGAATTTGACGGTGTCAAGCAGGGTGTCACAGAAGGAGTGACAGAGGGTGTCACTGATGGCGACCCAGAAATTATGCTACTCGTATCAGACTGTGTCTCCAAGGCTCCTGCACTAAAAGATGGTATAGTCGTTCCAAGGTTCTTTCCTTGTTCACTGCCATCAACGTTCGATGTGGCTGAGACTGTCTGTGTGGGAGTAGGGCTGTCTCCAGTGACAGGAACCTTATCCGAACTTTCTGAAGGCGTTCGAGATCGGCTTCTCCCTCTATCGAGGGAGGAGTCTCTCGAGAATAGGGCATGGTCTGGAGTTGACGAACCACTATCTACTCTTTGCAATCCCTGACGAGGCAAGGCATCAGGACCTACACCTGCTGGTCGAAAGGATTTTGCAGACCCCGGTCTAACTAAACCATCCCGCACATCACCGACCATGGCCCCATCAGTAGCACTTACCAAAGACTGATCTTCGGGAATCTCGCCATTTTCAGTCTGTTTAATAACCTCGGAGACGACTTGGTTAAGCACCTCCCCTACTTCAACTCGGGCTCCTGCTTCATTAATATCACTGTATTCGCTGGCTGTGCCACCAGAAACAAATTCTAACGGTGTGACTCTGCTCGGTGTGTTCGTGCCATCAGCAGCACCATCTCTTGGGGCTGGCGACACCGTTCCTGATGGTGGGACGGGTGAAACTGTGATGGACGGTGCGGGTGAAGAGTAGCTTGAAATGGTTTCAAGTTCACTCTCGCTTCTGTCTTCCGAATTCTGTGAGCGAAGGATGTCTTTACTACCTGACTCTGCGCAGTCATCAGGAACCTTTTCGCTGGTTAGAACTGGCTGAACATCTGCTGCAGGATGGGCTACAGTTTGTGCTGAAGGGGCATTATCTGCTGAGGTGCCATCTGAAGGCGGAATACTAGGAAGACTAGGTTCGGGTGTAGAACCAGTGGAGTCGTTGGTTGGTGAGACGGACTCCAACTTTTTGACCTTGAAACGTCCTTTCCGAGAGTCAGGTAATGGCGACGCTGTGGGCACTACAGAGGCTGGGCGTGAACCACATTCGGCGGTATTTGATTGAATACCACTTGCTACTACGGCCTCCACTGACACAGTTGTTGTTGCATTCGATCCCTGGATTGTTACAACTTCAGTAAAATCTTGCTCAAGTTTTTTGGCTTCGCTACCTTGAGTAACCGCTTTCGTTTTCCGTTCAGCCCAAGATGGATCGTCCTGAAAGAGCAAATTACATATTGAGACTGTCTCGATTACAGAGGGGAAATGATACCACATATTCCGAAAAATCCGTATCATTTATCACAGCCGTGAGATTTATAGAAAAGATTGCAAACACAAAAATGCGAAGACAATCAGCCAAAGCAATAAATACTCAAAATTAGTATTACCGTAGCCAATCCTTACATTCAACTCAAGATGGCCCCCTAATTCCATCAATTCCATAAGGAATTTTCTAAAAGGAGGGACTATTTAAAAAACAATAAGTTGCCTACAATTATGCCATCAAAATTTTTTCCAAAACTATAAAGTTTCCCTACAACTCTAACAAAAAGATTTGATATAAGGAAAGGATGTGAAATACCCAGTAAGTTCCACAATCAGTTGGAAATATCAGGAATTACTGTTATCATAGGACACTATAAATCAGAGTGCTACTTTGATTATAGACTTGACACTTTGCCTATCTGGGATGGCAAATCTTTGTGCGGTCTACTGCATCCCACTGCTCACGAAATTATTCTTCTTCTGTAACCTTTTACTAACATCTCACTCGCATCAATTACTGAAGCGTAAGGCATCAATGCAGGAGCAATCAAGCATGCCCTGAAAGGTCTAATGGGATGTCAATTTATGCCAGAGTAAGGTTCCTTCTTCCAAACATTTATCAGTTTTGATCACTTAACTTTGAAAGGGTAATTATTCACTAGTTAAATACCATCCAAACAAATTTATACTACACTACCGCAATTCAAGCTGTCTTGCCAAATAGCAAGTCACTGCAGTGCTCAAGACTAGTGAGGCATGACAAGGCCTGCGTTAAGACCGCCAAGCAGGACAGGAAAGTGTGGCGATTCTGTACGGCAGATCACATAGGCCGAACTGCGTACAGGATACAATGGTGAATTTTCTGGCAAACAGCACACCCTCCCCTCCCCCCCGGGGGGGGGAGAAAAGAAGATTTTTCAAGAACAGGGAGTTCGAAGGGAAAGAAAGCCCCTTTTACAGCCTCGTATTTCTTCCCCGTTCTTACATTAAAAAGGGGCTATTTCAAAGCCCTAAACTAAATATCTCTAGCGCTTCGCGGCAGCTAGGGTGTCCCAGTTTTCTAATCTAACCCTTTTAGCCTTCTTTTGCCAATCAGTTGAAAACTATTCCCTGTCCATCCCTTTACATCTTTAGTAGAGAAAGCAACGTGCAGTGTTTTCCACTGCAGCAAATACAGCTCATCATGGCAAGTGTGAGACATAAAAGTGTTACTTACTACTCGGGAAGGATGTCAAGACAAATAGGGAAGTGTTATAGAATATGTAATACATGTGTGGCTTTCTTAGAAAGGGAGGTTATCTATTGACGAAGTCTCCTTTTCAAGAATCCTTGAAAGTTAGAGGACAACGGATGAAAATGGGAAAGGCGTACATAGAGAGAAGATTGTCACTTAATGGAGGGAGCATCATAAACAACACTTATGCGAAGTCGAGTTGTAAAAAGAAGGTTAACGAAGCAAAACATGACTATGCATTAAAAACACATGATCGCTCAGGATTACTTTTAGTGACAACACAGAACCTTTTTAAATTGAGAGATAGTGGCTATCATCAAAAGATAGCAACACTAACTATCAAACACATGGTTGATAAATGCAAAAAATAAGACTTCTAAGCCAGAATATTCACCATTGACAGGATAGGATTCTAGGCGAACACATGGAGTTCAACCCCAAGCATGGAAAGAGCAACGTAGAGACTGGATAGTAAGTAAGTAAATACTCTCGAGTCCCGAATAGACGTGACGCCACGGTTACTAAATTTTTGAAAATATTCCATCAACCTCGTTTACTAAAATTGACTGATACATCTCACCACCACTCGAAAATGCATGTCAATGGAAACGCGGATTGATACTCGCAACATGATTCGATTGGATTATATCTTTATCAATGGTTTTGAAAAAAGCCAATCTAGTAATGGGTCGCGCGTTGCATGGTTTGAAAGTTTTGCGTGTCACTTTTTTCGTATTTCTGGCCACCACCCCTCTTCTAGCCACTATGCTAATTGATAGTCCCCCGTATTTTGCGAACACCATGCCAATATGTGGCACCACGCCAATTTAAACTGCCCTGAACGCCAAACCACCACGCCTATTCCCAACTCTACGCCTATTCGGGACTCGAGAGCAAGCAAGAAAATACGTAAGCAAGCAAGGAAGCAAGTAAGTGAACTCTTCCCCGGTTCAAGTCAATCGCCGCAAGCCGAACACCTATAGCTATTCCAATCAGACTAAAGCCACCTAATGACCTGTTGTTCTCCTTCGTGTTATTAACGCTATATTTTGATTTGCGTGGGATGATTTCCAAATAAACATTTGACGACTACAATAGTTTAACTGCGGCTGCATTAAGACCAGACCATTACTCCGGTTAAAAGGTATCTGAAGGCTATTGTTGAAGCGTATCAGCTCTGACACTTAATATAATTATGATATGATGATCCGTTAACACAAAACACAGAACCACGACGGAAACAAAGCGAATGCTAAGGAACGACAAATATATCCTATCAATCGTCAACAGAGCTGAACAAGGATGATATTTATACAAAACAACTGAAAACGGATCAGTTGTACTAGTTGTACAGTCGCCTCCAGGTGTTATCTGAAGGCTCGAAATCATCATAGAGTGAATAAGTAAGCAAGATATATCATCTGGGTAAAACGCGAACAGTATACATCTCCGACAGTCCAATGTAAACAACATGGAGTGGTCATTTTGTAGGGAGCTCTTTGGAGTGTTATGTTCACATGTGAAGAGAAAGGTAAATATTGCAAACAAGAACACAGGGAAGGAATTACATAAAGTAAGTAAGGGTTACAGAATAGTATATGAAAATGCAACACAGGCAAACAGTACATAAGTAAGATAATTTAAGTGTTGCGTACTGTGCTCACAAACGTACACAACAAGAGATAGAGAAAGCAAAGTATCTAGAGTATCGTCGTCCGTATGTAAACAATCTGGGTAAGTCGTTAAATAAACCGAACGAAAAAAATGCGACAAAGTAATATCTATTGCCATAAATTGTGTTCTGTAAAATGCTCACCTCACCAGCTTCTACATCCGAAAATGCATTATAATTACTTTCTTTCGCAGTCAGCTGTTCACCAGTACCAATGCCTGTACCAGCTCCGACGTTAAACTTCTTATCGGCAACAAGGTGTTCGGCGGCATCAATAACTTTCCTCATCTGCTGCTCAAACACTTCTGTATTTGTGTTTCGTAAATGACCAGATTCAACCTAGATGAACAGGGAGGAAAGGGTAGTCGCATAGATGCTAACGTAGAGGACACCGTGTGTTTGTGGGACAATTTGGCATTTGGTGCTGCAGCACAGTGATGTTTCATGTAATGGGGGAATCTCTGCTCCTATGAGGTGTTATGTAAAGTAGTGTATCTTGGATGTGATTTGGCGTACCTCAAAGCGATTTATACTTTTGTCATTTTATGCTCTAGTATGGTTCACTATGTAATAGGTCTGGTCAATCTTTGGGCAGTCATGCTTTCGTGTAGCTACGTCTAGAATGTAGTGTAGTTTGTTATCTCGTGCAGTGAGTTGCAGTGGGTTTCATGCGTGTTGTGGTGTGTTGCAGTGTGGTTGTGGTGTAATGCTGTGGGATTGTGGTGTAATGCTGTGGGATTGTGGTGTAATGCTGTGGGATTGTGGTGTATTGTAGTGGAGTTGTAGTATGGCAACGGCGTGGTGACGTACTGACACCGTCCTGCGGTGTATTCGAACATGTGCTCAGCCAAACGAAATCAGCGGGGGCATATCACCATACAAAAAAAAACGGTTGAGGTACACTTAAGTTTGTCGGGGAAAATGTTGTGGAATTTCTTAAACAATGATTAAGGCAGTGCCGTGGTCGTTCAATTTTAAAGGGAAGCCGTTTTGCATGTTCACATGCATTATAGCACGGCCCATATAAAAGGTCGTCGATAGCCATGACCCCTTAAATGTTTGGCCACAAAGTTGTTTCGCCTTACAATTAAACTACTATTTTCCCCTTTCACATCTGACATTACAACGTTACATAGCAACCCCTCTGGTAATAACTCCCAATTTTTTTATATTTTTTTTATTCGTTTAACGTCTTTTATTCCCAGTCATGGGGTTAGACGGTGCCCATATTCATGGGACTTGTTATTGGAGCATAGAGCACTTTAAGACCGGATGCCCTTCCTGACATCACCAATGGTCCTTCCGGGAATTGAACCCTGACCCTCTAGAACATCTAGATCTGATGGCCAGGAACTTATCCACTAGACCACGGCGGCTCAATATGGTTTTAAATTCTCTCCTCATTCGCAGCACTATTTAAGGCATGGCGAACGCACTATACTCTAGGTAACTACTTTTGCCTACCATTTTCGTCGCGATGTCCTCCGGTGAATCATCCTGGATACCAAATTTAAAGGTGATTTTCACGTTCTTAAATGTGTCGAAAAGACACTCCGCAACATTCTCATTTTCAACGTTCTTGAGAGTCACTTTCGGCAGCCGATCCTTTTTCGTCTTGGGTTTTTCCTTACCTTTACCAGTAACAGACGCACACGCAGTTTGTGGAGTGGCCTGTGTAGGCGCTTGGGCCGTTAGTGGCGTAGCCGGGGGTTGGACACTTGTAGAAGAAGCAACAGCTCCTGACTGTGATGCTTGTGTAGTGAATTCGGGCAAGGTGTCTGCTGTGCCCTGTTCAGCTGTAGGTATTGAGCCAACAGAACTCTGAGTTATTGGTGATGGTAGTGGGAAACTTGAAGCTCCTTCCAAGGGCGTTGATGGGACTGAGGTGCTGTCCGCCTCCTATAAATAGAACAGATGCAACCTTTATAGCATTGACGTCCTGCAAATCAGTGTATTGTTTTTAGGTGGGCGATATTATCTCAGAAGTAGCAAAAGTCCGCAAAGGGAGGGGAGGAAAGGGGATTAAAGAGCGAGGCTAATAGAAAGTAGCAAATCTGTTGAAAATACAGATGCAACCTTTAAAAACTTCACCTTGTTCAATGTTTTAACAACATAATGGGAGCACGCGGGATGACTTTTAACAGCCAAAAGAAGCCTCTTCATATCTGACTGGTGATCAAGGCAAGGATACAATCATCTTCGCCAATTTTATCTTGATACTGTTTCCAGGTTATACAAAGGCGTCATAATGTATCAGGTAGACACTCTCCACACCTTTCACAAACTTCATATAAACATTAATGTTTAAAAACTTCGGAAGCCATCTGCTAAGATCAAAACTTAAGTGAAAGTGTTGATAACCCGAAATACCGGTTTTGTGCATTTTAGCCTGAGAAAATGTGTGGGGCCATCGCTGCAGCATCCTCTCAGAAATGAAAAGGAGTCGACTACGGCAGCCTGCCCACATACTGGGAATGGAAGCAGAGAGTATCCCTTGAGTCGCATTTAGATCCGAGCAAATGAAGTAAAAGCAGGCCAAAGACCACCTAGAGAAGGTCTGCAAAACCTGACTTTACAGGGGCAAACTCCACGTGGAAGGATATCAAATTTCTGGCTGCAAACTGACGTAGATCGTGGCAGTCGGATAAAGTTTAGGAATACAGTACGGTACGAGTACGGCTAATAGGTCACTAATAACTGATAAGCAAGAAGTGACGATGGAAACTTAATTATGTGAATCTAATTGAGGCGGCTTCTTAGTCAACTGAGATGGGGGCAATTTAATTTCATTTTCCACGAGAAATTCTTCAACCCGCACGAGCATGCGGCTTGATGCAGCCTCCGCCACATACCTTGTAAGCAACTGCCAATAAGCTATGCCTAGAGCGAGCAAAATGGCAAGGAAATATGCTGCCCCCTTTCAATTCATTCCACCGCCAGTCCGATTTCATGCTGTCATTTTCTTCATAGTTAGCGATATTCCGGTAATTTAATGCCCCCCTAAAATGGGCTATGTAAATAAACGAACGACGAGCGTTGGCTGGTGATTTGTCAAGAATAGTGCAAGCCTAAATTCAGATCGAATCCCATCCTAATTTCTTGGGTAACTGGGTAGATACTAGTGGTGTCATATATCTTAAACGCTTTTCATATAAACGTCTTCCAAACCGCTTTATGAAACGGAACAAATTGCAGCTGTTGGGTAGACATTGAATCGTAACGAGTATAATTTCCTAGAGCAGAAGTCAACGCCATACGCCCGCATTTTGCCCAAAATTCACACGGCTGTCACTGCAGTGCAGCAGTTTTCCCTCTATCAATAAACATAAATTTTGAAAACAGGTTCCCTGAAGTCTTAACATGCGGTCACTAATCCATGTTGTTTTTCTGGAATAGTTGTGTTTATTTAAAAAAGCAAGGTGTGATAATGCTACTGTACTTTAAATAACGGAACACAAACAAACATGGCAGGTTTCCGGCAGTAGCATACAAGCTCAGTCCAAAATGAAGGCCATCAGTAACAGGACCATATACTCATGTCAGCATTTGCAGCTGCCATTAAATCACTGACCAATTCGTCTGTCCATAAAAAAAACAACAAAACAAACAACATCCACTATGAAGCTAAGACCGACAAGACAGCCTGGGGAAGTCTGATAATGGGCTTCCATACGGCGCGGGGAAAACACCCCATCCCTTCCGAGGAAAACCTTAGATTCCAATATATTCAATATATATATGCTTGAACCACCAATTTCGTTAGCTTTCATTCATCCTAAGTCGAAAATCTATGCAAGCGCTTTCGGTCCAAATGACTCTTCAAATAAATGCACTTTATATGAGCCACCTCGGAGGAAAATAGACGCTACATTCAAAGTAGCGGAGGCGGAGATGGAGATGCATGTTAACGAGCTCCTCGGTAAGATAAAACACACTGGAGAACACAGCTGATGGGCTTTAACCTAATGTACATCTCGGTGAATCTCGATACAATCCTAACAATGCCGTCCTTCTGGTAACCAGGTGATAGGGCAATTGTTTTTGTGCACAAAGAACGATGATCAAAAATGGGAAAACGAATTCTCATCTCGTCCCAGCTGGTAATAGAGCGAAAAATAAAGGCACCCTAGCAAGTGATAGATCATGTTATAATAATAAACTTACCACTTTTTAAAACATATAGCCTAAATAAAGATAGACTTCAGATCCTGTACGTTTCCCTGAGTTTTCCTTCATCACAAACAACCCCCCCAAGAATCTTGAGTGACGATTTTGTAAAGCAAAACACAAACATAATCGATGGTCCGATACCAATTCAAACCCATCAAGGCAAATCGTTTGGCAATACATATAAGTATCTAGAACATCTAGGAACAGCGATTACGCCTGGTAATAAATTTATGTTGCTTGGACACATTTCTTTAACTATTTACACGCATATACGTGATATAGCAGATATCTCTTTAGTGATGTGGTACAAGTAGACCGAGTCTGGCACAGATGTATAACTTCTTGACTCAAGTTCCATTACAATCAACAACGCAATTTGTAAGTGAACTTCTAAACTCTCGGTAATATAAAACCAACGATGCATAATAGGTTACTGCCGCAACAAAGTTTAAGTTACTTATGCCAAAATGATACTGTTTCTACTGCCAATGCTCCCTGACCTTGTATACCACAGCCAATCCAAATACACATACCAAAGTATACTCCAGTGTTTCCATAAATAGTTCCCTAACCCCTCTTATTAATTTTTCAAACGTTTCAAAAGTCAATCCTTAACCCCTCACGCACAAGCATGGGGCAATGAATAAAAGAAATTTCTTCGGCAAATTTTACAATCGCTAAAAAATATTGACGTCACTATTGTGACATTATGTTAAGTCAATCACCGTCATTCCATCAAAGAGAACATCAATATGACATTTCAATTTACAAGCGACCATGAAGACTCGATAACTTGTATCAATGACCAAAAACTACATATCTAGTTATTCTGCAAAAGCAATATCTCACCGGAGGCTTCCATTTGGACTGTGTCGGAATCACGAATTCTTGAGATAAGCCTGACCTAGGAACTAGAAACTTATGTACTTTGGGGGCGTCTCGGTAATTAATTCTATTTCTTGAAGCTGTTTATGGTTTCATGATCGCCGAAGAATAAAATTTACTCGAGTACAAGTGGATGGATTAATGTAAATTTGATGATTTACTGGGAAATGAATGGCTTGACTCGCTACGAAAAACTAGGATAACCAAAGTTGGCATCCAACAAGCTAGCTAACAAAATAACCAACTAAATCTAGAGAAACTGAGGTCAATATTATTAATAGGAAAGCAAGGGCGTAATGGGAAATATATAAACTAAAGTCTGCTGATACTTGAGCGATGATAATTAATCATCTTAAGTTCTTTGTACTTAACATTCATGAAATCGTGGATTCCAGTTTGAATGGTATACTAGATAAATATCATAACCAACAAACTTTGCAGTCATACGTGCTACATGATGTACATCGCATGTTTGATTAATAGCAGGCACTGGCGTAATTAAGGGTGCGATAATCTAATGCACCTTTTACATTTCCATAAAAAAATTCCGAGTGGCAGGTCTTGAAAAAACGTATTTAAAATCAGGTTTCTGAGCGCAAAATGTGCCAATTTCAAACAAGTGTTCTCTATTTTGCAGTAAAAATTTCACAAGTACCTTCGAGAGAACCCCTGATTCCCAGCACAGTCCAGCATCAGGCTCTTTCAGCTGGTCATGCCCCTCCCCTGTGAAATTCTTGCGTACACCACTGGAGGCAAACGTTGATAGCAGACCCGTGGCACGTTTTCAGTACACGAAGTAGTTCTAACGATAAATGACTAAAAATACCAGGCATTTGAAAAAAGCATATGCCTGATCTTACTCCCATTTCACTGACAAGGCGAGAAGAATTTTCACTGGAAAGTGTGGAATCAAAGGATCGGGTTACATGCCTTCAAAGGTTCGTAATAGGCATCTCAATACGATTCCAGTGCATTCTCGTTCATTTTCAAAATCCAAAAATAACTCTCAAGTCATTTTGATTACACGTTCACCCGAATAGCGTAGCTTTTTTGACGAGGAAAAGTGTTGACTATCTCCGGTATTTCGTCAGCATAAACATACTACGCATTGATAAAGTGATTGTGTATTATCCAAACTGGATATTATACAATTCGGATATTTAATCGAATGTGAAAATAACCTGTTGTGACGTCTGTAACTAACAGGAGAAAAACCAATTCTTAAAACGAAGGCAATAAAATAATTTTTTCCTCAGATTTTATCGCGCTCTTAAACCATTCTCGCGTAAACTGATCTGTTTTGTTGTTGATATGGCATGTTGTTGATATGGTACGAATCGAGTACAAAAATGATTTGTTGTTCTTAAACCGATGGAAGCCAGTAACTGTAAAACTGGTGTAGTTAATAACGTCTCATTCTACTCTACGGGTAAGGGACTCTAGATGTATGTCAAGTGAAACTTAGCCATCCAGTGCCTAACACGTACACACTAAGGTTTTTCCACCCCGACCCAGTGACGGGCAATTGGCGGGGTTGGTGGTCGTTCCTCCACGATCTCTTCTTCGACTATAGAAAAAGGTTTGTCACCCATGCCAGAACTTACTTATTACTTGTAATATCCTCCGTCACTGGATTGATCCACTATGGAGTGGAGTAATCATGCCATGCCAGTAAAGACAAACCAATGTACAAAAGAGCATTTAATTACATATTAGCCATTCACTGCTATTTGAGAATCAATTCTTAATTACGTTGAACTATAGCCGTACCCCCATAACCTCCAAAGCATCCACTCCTGCCCAGAGCTCACTCATTTCAGCTTACCCGCTCGTTTGCTTCATGGTTTTCACCATCCCTTAAAATTGTTCATTCCCCCTCCATTACCAGTGGCTCTTAACCTTCCTGTGACCGCGTACTCTCTGAGCGATGAGCTAATCACCATGCACATTATACAACATGTATCTAATGCAATGACGGGATAGGCGCACCCCAGATGTTGAAAACCGCTGATCTAATATATTAAGGAGCCATCATACAGATGAACCAGCTGCTGTCTTTCAAGAATCTGATTCCGAGCAGTAAACGCAAACAGAAACAGTAAGCGTAAAGAAAATGGAAATTATCCTTAAGTGGAAACAGCTATTTTACCTTGTGGCCATGGCACGTTGGTTTTATATTGTTTGTTTGCTTTTCGCATTTTATTTTCACAAACAAAACCCGTCAGCTTACAAAAATGGCGAAAACTACTTAAAATTATGTGATGATTAAAAACAGTATATTCCGGAATCGTATTTTGGTCGATCAGCTACTGAAACTTTTTCTTAGTGATTTTTTATAATTTTGATACTCAGTAATTCTCTAATTGATACCGTGACAACATTCCAGTCCTTCTTAGCAAAGTACAGAGAGCTTTTTCTTGTGCTCAGTTAGTTCGTTGGTTAAATACGCTACAGTCTCATTACCCAATGTTCAGTACAGCGATTTCGGTTACGTATTTTCAGACTCGGAGTTACCAATAATGATTTTGTTAAGATTTTTCGTAGATCCTATTATTTAACAATATATATATATATGTCCATGAAACTCCTTCATAGGTGATTAGAACTAGAAAGAAAACTACGTATTGAACATTTTAGCCATAACGTGATTTGTGGCGTTCCAGTGTGACAAAGTCCTTCTGGCCTGGACGGCTACACAAGCAATGGTGGACAGATCACTTGAATTATATTAAGGATCCCCATTACGTCATTGCGCGAAGGAATTTCAAATAACATATTAGACTTCTATTGTAGCAGGACTTCGACAGCCCAAACAACTGACGGATGATTAGCCCCATGCTATTTTGGAAAAGTTCACCCAAACAATACCACACGTTCTATGGCACGGGGAGTGCTTTAACGCCAAGTATCTCACGAAAAAACATGCCACATGCGCCCGGCATTGTTAAGTTAACTTATTATCAAGAGTTTAGCTCTCGTTCAGGTTCAGGCGGACACAAAGTGTAAAACAACTCAAAACGAAACAGAAGAATAGCAGTTTTACCAAGTTCAGCTTTTCACCTAATGTTTACCAACAATATGTGAAAACCTTTACTTTGTTTTGACGTACAACTGCCGCAAAACGTCGGCATTATAATGCCTAAATGGCAAATCTTAACCTTGAAAGTATAGTCAATGAAGTCAACGAAATTGGTTTTAACTGAGTAAAAATTAAAATGGCTTCCAATATATACCAAGAAAATTTAAGGAAAATGAATTAACAGCGTCAGCACTAGGGTTTACACTCGATACAATCCCAAATATATCGTCACTGTAAAAGTGAGTCCTTATCAGATTCTATCCTCCATGTCACTCGCCATGACACATAACGTCGAATGCCCGTCGGAAGACAACCAACCGACATACAGAAATGTTTGTATTTTGTTCAAGTCATAAAAGAACTTGTCACTCGAACGTGAAGTCAATAAACCAAATACGGGGGGTAGCCTTCTGTCATTTACGGCCCCCGACTAAATCACTGAACATCCACATTCTGTAACAGTACCGTTTTAATTAGGATGGAAATCACTGGACAACAGCGCGATTAACATCCTATCCAGCAAGACGTCCAAGTCACGAAACGTACGGTATGTCACAATGCAAGGCATTAAATTTTAAACTTCCTTCAGACACTCCACTCAATCCTCGTCGTGAAGATGACGACGTAAATATAAAGGAACACCAATAGGACTGGCTGTGTGCCATTTTACTAGATTAACTACTGACATGAAAAACGCCTTTGACTACAATCAGGCAACAATAAAAACACATTAAGGGGGCGATTGGCTTTTAAAAAACCAGCAACACGACAGAATCAATTAGATTATCGGCCAATTTCGGTGTGGCCTATCATTGGGGGACTTACCATCATTTTGTCATCTGGTGTTGCATCTGGAAGCGCTACTGGTTTCCCCGACTCCGTTTGAGTTTGTTCAGTGTCTTTAGTGGATAAAATCTGTCGAGATAAAACACAGGCGAAATCGTAAGGTTGACGAATACCTGAACAGTGAAAAGTTTGTAAGATACAATACATCAACTCTTAAGCTTTATTCATGAAATATTTATTAAATCACAGAAATCAAGGATTTGCCTACACCTGCTTTCGTTTCTGCTGTCCTCTAATTACATTTTATCCTTATCACAAAGGAAACTATCGCACCAAGCAACGAATATTAAGCGGTGGGGCTTCGTTTAAACCATGGGGTTGGTATATCGCCCAACGCCCGCGAACGTCATTCATGCTTTTTATACCAATAGCCTAATCACGACGTGGTCTGTTATCTTAAGGAGTAACAAAATTCAGACCCCATTTATTCTAAATATTCAAAATATATCTGTCATCAAATCCATCAAAAAAAAGTTTACGGACGTAAGTCATCAGGTTTAAGAAAATGCCATAACACCAGGGAAGGCAATAGGGTTATTCTATCAGTTGCAGAGAACGCGTTGGAAAGTAATAATTCTACACTGTTGTGCTCTTACCTTGAGGCAAACCCGGTATATCGATACAGTATTGAAAAGAAAAAGGGGGAGGGGGGAGGTGGGAGCGTAAGAAGTTAAGGGGAAAATAATGATTACCATAATACTAAGACCTAAATGTGATGGACCAAACCCTGTGAATTTGGGAGTCGTAACATTTTCTCATTACAAACATTACAACATGCCGTTGCCTCTCCAATAAAGGTCTGATCACATCCTTCTTCCTTTGTCATTTATAACATTTCAACATGATTTCTAAACCATCATGATTAAACATAGTACACATGCATACATCACAATTACCCTACTACATTAGATATGTCTGTCTAGAGCCAGTCAAGAATCGGTTGCTCCAGTTTTTTTTGAAAAATGCCAGCTTTGTTTGAGAGCTAAGTATTCACGTAAACTTAAACGCTGAAACATTCAACCTACCCAGACTGTCCTAAACAGTATTCAAATAGAATCTTGGCTTTCGGGAACCCATTTCATATCACACAATTATTGCACGATCTTAACAGATCACACCCGAGTATTCTTTTTCATGTTCTCCCAGACAAACCCCATAGTATGTTGAACTCGTACTTCCATCGGGCTCGCATCACGGCATAAACAACACAAGAGAACTAAGTTAGTCAAACGAAACCTACCTGGCTCTGCATCCTGGTATCCGTTGACTGGGAACTTGAAATTCCTGAATCTACGGAACTGCTCGCATCCTGAGCTTTAGTAGCGGCTGATGGATCTACTTTTCTTGTCACCGTTTCTGGTTTCCTTGTAACCGTCTCCGTTTTGTGTTCTGTGGCCTCGACAGGCTGGTTCGAAGGTTGTACACCTGCCGGCTTCCCTGTTTGCTGCATCGTCTTAGCCGGTGGATCAGCCATGCTTTTTGATCTTGAAGAACCTCTTTCTGCTTGCTCGTGCGACGCTGCATCTTGATTCTTTGTTTCGTCGTTCTTATCACGTTCAGCCTTTCCCTTCAATTCACGCTGCAGATTAGCAATGCACGCACGCACTGCTTTAGCAACCACCTTCACGTCATCCTCATACAGGAAGCCGGATTTAACCTAAAAAAAGACACGCGCATGTGTCAACAGCGTTTATCACTGACCTAGAAAATGCAAAAACAGTAAATGGTGTTAGACAGGGTGCTTACGTCATATACCTACATGACAGTATTCCCAGGTGTTACGGAAGCTTTACATAACGCAAAAATAAGCCGGAATGGAGCGAACATGCTCTCGTGCAAACATATCCTTCCATTAAGGGGCAACATTAACAATAAAGTAAGAAAACATTGGAAACACAGTAGCACGATGTGTGCTGTAATATTGAAGCTTTGAAACCCATAAACTAAAACTGGATTCCAGCGACTTTCGTGATCTACGAAAGGAAAACGCAAGATTTAGAAGTGACTTAGTGACATTAACATTCAGAATATTATGCTACAAAAGGAGCCTGTAAACAACGGTTCAAGAGGGTATCGCATGTACCCTAAACATGTTCGTAGTATCATTTCACCCAATAACAAAGTCATGGTAATGAAATTCACCAACTACAGTAACTGTAGCAATTCCTTTCATTAATGAAAAAACGATAAGAATAAGGGTGGTGATTAGGAAAAAAAAGCCCCTTTGGTGTTAGATAGGTAAAACATTGAGCCAATATTGTCATGGTCACAGAAACTAGGGAGAACATTTTTGTGAGAACATTAATTCAATATGTAATAACATCAAGAGCAAAGCGTTCGTCTCCAAAGCACTTAACCTTAATCCTAAAGTCAGATATCTACTAAGCCGAAAAGCACTGTAGCCGCTACATTATCCGCCGTTACCCATGACGCAATAAGTGCCACATTGTTGAAGATGAGGCTGAAAATGCAGCGTGTTGAAAGGTAAGACTAATTCCTAATTTTCCATAACAGACGATGAAATTAGCCAATCAAATTGTAAGAAACGGGAACACCTACATTAGCATTTTACATAAGATATATGCTCCGGAGTAATTAAGTTTAAATTTCTAGTTTTTGCCACGAGGAATGTTTTGCTTTTCAACCGCATGGAGAGATAACGCTTGTTATATATAAGTTTGACCTTTCAGCTACTAATACAGTACGATCATCACGAGAGTAGAAAAAAGCCTAATGACAAAGTTGAATGAAGATCAGACTCGCAGAGTACGAGTGAGTACGAGTACTCACAGAGCACGAGTGAGGCTCGTGTGATGCTGTCGATTGTATGCCCATTATAACTATTGTTATAGAAGCTTCCATTACAATGTGTCCCAATGTTAAAATTAATTGATGAAACTTTGTAACTTGTTCTCGTCTCGCATCAGCAAGTTGTACCCTGAAGCGTCTACTAAGCTGTCTCCTATTTATATTCTGGTACATGTTGATATAAAATACGGCTACGAAGAAGCAATAGGCACAGTATACATCTCATTGAGTCATCCATGTTTAGGCATTTCGTATTGTTTGTCTCTCTCTACCTATCTTTTCGGCTACTACGTGGAAACAGTACAAAAAGGGGTCGCGGAAAATCATAATACCGGTTACCTTATTCTCAAAATGGAGATCTAGCCTACTGGTGCGGCATGAGAATGTCTAACATCACATTTGTGTAGGGTTAAGGACGTTAAAATGACGTCGCGTGTCCAAAATGCTTAACACCCAAATAGTTCAAATTATGAAGGAAACACTTGACACATATATCTATAAAGCTTCTGCTGTTGGATATCATTACCTATTTGAAATCACAGGGAATATTAAAGGGGGGGGGGGGGCTCCCTTCATCAGCTGAAACAATATATCGTATCCTCTTAGCCTATTTCACGACAAACGTCTTGACATGGCTGAGTTCAGTATCGTAATGATATTGGCATCGTAATACATGTGCTGATACGATAACAAGGAAAGGTACAGCGCACAATCTTCAAATATCTAAAAATCTCATTACGGCTAACTCATTTAATATCTACCAAATGTAAGAATGAACATGAAAACACGGAATAGAAGACTAGGTCGTTGCCCATTTTCCAAGAGTATGGGGTGCTCTCCTGGTGTACCATGCATAACGTACGATACCTAATTTCCTTCTCTGGGATTCCAAAATATGTTATGTTCCAAAATGACAACCATGAGTGAAGGTAAGTGGCAATAATCGAAAAGATGATGGTGTAACGCAACTACCATGACTATTAGTTTCAGTGAAAAAGTGTACAGCATGCGTAAGTACACACTTTTGGAGAAACTCTCCTGCTAAAAGAAAAACTTCCCACATTTACAGGTATTTTTTCACTTACAGGCCTGTACTTTCATGAGTAACATTAATATTCCATTAAGCTCAGTCATGTCTCTTCAACAGGTGCTCAGCTACAAGTTGCATTTTTAGTAGGTTTTGTATAGCCAATCAACTATTACTTTGCTGACAAGACACGGTTTGATATGGTTTGCTTGTAATCACTAAGAAACAAATGCACCAGTGAAACGGAAATGTTCCACATCCGACAAAAAACGACGCGGATAGCATTGCAAAAGTTAATGAAAAGTCTTCATTCCTAAGAGTTAATAGGCTATTTCGTCAGATTACAGCACATACAAGAATAACAATATGGATTCTGCTGTCAACATAATAATAAACACACACTGACGATCTATATCTTTTACGCAGCTCTTTAGTGCTATCAACCCTACTATTTGACAATCAAACTTCCCCACCCTACTCTTGAAAATCGTTCTTTTTACCCATATAGTACACATTGCTCAGTTTGAAAATCAATGAGCAACACCCTTACCATTTCCTCTGCAATAGCCTCCGGTTCATCATTACCAACAAAGAACTCAAACTGAATTGCTTCATCTCCCTTGTGTTTATCGCGGCGTTTCTTATTGTCCTCCAAATAAAGCTGAAGTGGAACCGACCCCAGTTGCTCAGTCAGTTCACTGAGTTTCTTGGCAACTTCTACACGTATCCCAGTGTCTTCTTCAAAAAACTCGTGCCCCAATAACTGCTTTACAGTGTACCTAAAAAACAAACAATTGATATTTACAATTCGTAAAATAATTCGTCAATTTCCATCAAAAAAGCAACGATGTCCGTGCGACTCTTGTCTAGGTAATGTGATCGTCCATGGTAGTGACAATTGCACTCTATTGTACCGTATATACGCAACAGACTACTGACAGTTTGGAAAAGCGATTGGTATATTCATCGGCAGATCTTATTGATTGGATAGTTCAAAAGAACGATCGACCAATCGTTAGGCTGACTAATTGCTAGCTTAAGGAGACTGGGTCGTGCGAGCGAGTGGCTGCGCACGTGGCTGCGTGCCCGGCGAAATGTTTGAATTTGAAACAGTAGGTGAGTGCATTTCTTGATGCCTGAGTGAGTGGATGTGCACACGTGATACGTGAGTGAGCGGATCCGTGGGTGAGTTGATGCTGCGTGAGCGGATTCATGCGTTGAGTGGAAAAGCGAATAACGTGAGCGAATGCGCGAATGACTATCATAGATAACGTATCAACCAGACGACTGGTTGGCTATGACATTCTAGCGATCACAGGTTAAAGCTTTCAACTTCACTTGAAACCTTCTCAAGAAGAACATGACCTATTTAAGAAGTAGTATTATTCTAGCATATATGCGATTTCAGGTTTTTTCTCATGGATAAATGCATCGCAACAGTAAGGTAACGTAACATAGGCAATAAAGTTTGGCAGTGAAAGGCCTCTTCCCACCAGTGATACCAGCTGGTACTAGAGAATTCGGCTTAAGGAAATGCTCATCACAGTAAGTTGTCTCACGCAATACAGCCTCACATTCCAGAGATCAAAGAAATGGATGATAGAACAGAAGCAAAATTAATACCAAACAGTAAACAGACCCCCCAGGCACGACATTACAATACTTTTTGACCGCTTCATCAACACTTGACTAAGTCATCTTCTGGCTTCGAATCAGCTAGTAGGCGGGGCAGTTATTGACGAGGCTATCCTTGACACTGAAAATAAACGCGTCTAAAGCGCTTATCCTTCGTCTTGTAATCTGTGCCCGTAAATGCTTACTTCGTGTAAACAAGGGCCTTTCGTGTAAAAAAGTGCGGTCGGCAGAAGTAACAAACCTTACATCATTGTTACAGAAACAAAATTAAATGGTGCCCTCTGTCCACTAGATATTTACCAACGTGTCTCCGCTCTATTCGTATGAACTGTTACGACCTTATCAACAAACGCGTTATTGGAAAGAATTCAAGGTCAAACTGTTGGTAAGTACCGAAAGACAAACATATCGATTTCAGTTCTGAACAATACCTTTTCAGAGTAACCAGACGACACTGTTTTTGAAGTAAAGGAATTCACCACCCACCTCATTCTTTACAAAGAGCAGACTCCGTAATGGGTGTCGTGTTTACAAGCCAGTAGGGTATTCGTTTCTATCAACGATTAGTGGCCTCTGGCACAAACAAAATCAACCTAGGCCAACTAAAACTAACCTGTCCCTCTTCTCTTTCCTTGTGCAACCTTCTATAACATCTCTAACCAGTGATGAGATGACCTTGTTAAAGGATTCTGGCTTGATTCCCTGCATGCAAGGAAAGAGGTACGCTTAACTCCATGAGTGCCCGTAATTGCTGCACCAATATCAATAATACCATAAAGAAGTACACGTAGACAAAACTGAGGTCTAATGGTGCATGTCTGACTTCTATCCTTACTACTACTACTTGAAGACTCCTGCAAGCGCAATTTGCATTAACGTAATACCATCAAAATGAGCATACAAATTATTTAACCACAGTTAAATTACTCCGTTTATCGAACATTAAAAAAATTGAAGCACAACTATGATTACATTATTATTCAGGTTTTCCCGACACATGCACTATTATTTTGTAATTAAGATACAATCGATATTAGATTTTCCTGATATTAAAGGTGATAAATTCGACAGGAAACATATCAATGAAACAGTACGGGGTCAGCCAGTCAATTTAAAACCGATCCAGTGCAATAAATGTGGTAGAAATGTCAGTGTCTAACGTAAAGCTGGTTAATACTCAACGACTCAGCGAAGACTTGTCGGGATGAAAGTAAAACGGCTTACATTTCTACGTTAATTAATCAAATAACAACATTTTCTATCTTCAGTTATTATATCCACAGAAATATTGAGCGCTATGGACCGGGGAAGAAAAAGTCCAGGATAGAACAAGGGAGAGTTAAAATTGCGATCGTCTTTCTCCTAGGACCTTAAACTGGGAGGTAAATTCTAACACGTTCGGTGGTCAGTGCGGTAACCTGATATTTTCTCCCATTATTTATCACCTCTTAGTTGCTTGTTAAGGTAAGTGTTAGACAGATGCAATATGGAAACAAACTAATCTTCCAAGTTCGCTTAAGACCACGGCTATCTTCGTAAATTTACCCCAAAGCTATCTATTGTTGGGGAACGGAAGGAATGGGGCCGAAGTTCCCATGGACAGTATGTACCATCCTCTAAGAGGAATGAACTCTCCGGTTTCTTATATTTGTACTGGCTTGCTACTCGTCAATGACAACGCCAACAGACACGTTACGTTACTTCTGCTTCCTCTCAATTTGGACTACGTTGCGAGGCACAGTCAACTCAGTAAATCGGCGCAAAACCGTTGACGTGTATCTGCTTCTCCAGGGAGATAGATAGCCGCTGAAAATTCTGTACTCGATGTACTGGTTTTAGCAGGTTATGCAGTAGTCCTTGTCTGATGCTAAACAAACTTCCTAGCGAATACCAGCATACAAAGAGAAGCCGTAAGCAAAAAATTGTTCGCTCAGCCCTTCAAGATCAATTTTCCACACTTGGTCAACTTTGTATTCTATATTTACAGTAACTGGTACCGAATTACAATGCAGCTCGATATGAAGCGCTAGGCAACTTCACGGATGAACCCATATTAAAATAACAAAACAGGGAACGAGTTACATAAATGCTTCGTCAAAGCCTAGCAACAAGCGTACCAAGCGTAAATTAAATTCATTCTAAACCACACTTAGTTCAGGATACAAAGCAAACATTGGGACTTCAATTGGATTGTCATAGCTTCTTTAAGATCCTTCTCATTAGTTGAAAGGCTAAAAATGGGTCCTTAGTCAAAGGAGGCAATCATAATAACCAGATCCACAAAGAAAGGACAACCTACAGAACAATGGTAGTAGATTTCGCGAGTTACAAAACAAGCAATAAACATGTGCGAGAAACGCAGTCAAGTGTCTTAAAACTGTCTATAAACAAGGTTAAGTGGTACTTCCGATACCAAACAGGTCTAGTACTCGATGTTTCAAGCTCAACATCCACCAACTGGTAGATTGATAACTAAAAAACGTTCCAAACGGTTTGAGCTGAGGTATCAATATGTGAAGCAGTTAAGTCAACATTATGGTGTTGCATTTTTGAATGTAACACAACGTAGTCCTTCGTATTGATATGTGGAGAAGAAAATGATAGAAAGTTTCAGATAAACACAATAAATCATTGTACCGCTGTTGGTAAGATTTTCGGTTATGCAGTTTCATGAAGTGGTCGAGTCTATGTTTTGGTGCGAAAGGTCCCGGGTTCGACCCCCGCCAGTGCCAGATATTATTAACAACATACAGGTTCCGTCACTTCAAACTGCCTGTCTGTGTACTTTATGCGGGAATCGGCTCTGGTGAAGCGTTAAAGAGACACTGAAATAATTTGAGTGCTGCAAGTGGTAAGACTTTCGGGCTACCTCTCAAATCGCAAGCACAGCTGATGCACCGCTTGATGCCTCAGATGACAATGGTCATTCCAAATGTGGAACATTAGAAAAAATAGTTGATTAAAATTCGGTTAAAGCAAGCAACCTGCTCTGTAAAAGACGTTCGTTAAATAAATGAGAAAATATTCGATGCAGGATACAGTTCACTGCCAAGCAGACTTACACTGGTCACCCGCCTGTAGATTTGGGCCGGGTTCTGACATTCCATATAGGGATATTCTCCAGTTGCCATTTCCAACATACACATACCAAATGCATAGACATCAACCGATTCGTCGTACCGCTCTTCGTACATCTCCGGAGCCATAAATTCAGGAGTTCCTGAAAGGGCGATACGAAATAAAGGTAAGATTCGCGAAGGGTAACTATGGCTTATGTTGACGTATGGCGCAAGGCATGGCATTCAATAAACTAGGACAAAATGGGGAAAAATTGCGTAAATTAAGCTAAGTACGACATAAGGTGAAATAGAGAGCTAGGTTATGTACGGTGTAAGGCAAAGTATTGGGTTAAGTAAAGAATGGGCGTGTAGCAAAGTAAAGTAGGGTGTAAGATAAAGCATGGCGAAGGGTAAAATGTGACATCAAGTCAAGTATGACGTCAAGAAATGTAAAGTAAAAGCAAAAGGAGTGAAGGAAATTAATAAGAATCAGGATAAAAGAAAAAAAGAAAGTAAAGTAAAATAGATGTTATTCACGTAATCCACGTCACATCTTTATATATAAGCAAATCGCGTGAAATGTTACAAGCAGACAGAATCTTCATATGTAATGCTTTGGAGCGTGATCGCTGTTGACGCGCATGAGTTCTGTGCATAGTTCGACTTTTCAAAACATGGCAGTTAGTCCTTCTCTAGAGTAAATAACTTCCAAACTGAACTATTAAATAACATGGACTTGCCAAATATTTTTAATCACACTATACAGGAAAGACAATGATAGTTCTTGGTCTTCAACTACCTGGAGTGGCAAAATGGGAAAGCAACAGCTAAAGGGATTACGAAGCAGCGACGAAAGGTGGTTGAGATCAATCTTTCCAATAATTTGAAAGGTCCATAATAAAAATCCCCTGAGTTAAGCAGGCTTTCCATGTTTTTCCCACATTTTCTAAGCTTTTCTGTCAAAAAATTAAGCTCATTAACATTAACAAGGTATTTCAACATGATTTCATCAATGCAGCTATTTCAAACTACGACGGATCGAACATGTTTGTGTCAGCTAGGTACATCTCTGTTTGGTAGCTTACTAATTGTTAAATTTTGACCGAATCTCGGACAAAGATGTTTAAAAACGAACGTCTACGTTGTCTCTTTTCAGTTCAAGGGGGGTTTTTTTGGTGCATACCAACAGAGTTTTGCTGATTCGTGTCCTTAAATTTTATGGAGCTGAGCCTTTTCTTGATTTCCAGTCGTAATAAACCTGTTACCAGATAGTATTAAAGTTTTGAAAATAAAAACCAGTTTAAATTTGTGTTTGAACAATGATAGTGTGGTGGGAAAACGTGCAATTACACAACTGAAACCGCCTGTTTTCAACGTCAAATTGCCCATCTAAGGTAGGGCTTTTTGAATAAAGAGCTAGATGACACTATAATCGATTTGCTTTTACACTACTTTATACAAATAAACTAAATAGAGACAATCCACTTCGAGAAGATAGCAAAAACACTAGTTTGCTGAAATGTCAAGTTGAACAAAGTTGATTTGTGGCCATGTGCAAAACAGTCACACACCAAGTAAACAACAGCAACTGACACCAAACAGTCTTACAATAAAGTAGCACAGGCCAGTACAATACCTGGGACGTTATGGTTGCAAAGTAAAACAAAGGATGTTCACCCTCCACCCCATCTCCCGCCACAAAAACAGAAGACAATGGAACAGGATAGGTTGAAACGACGCAGCACTAGCATTACCACGATGCCAGTGGGGTTGGAAGATACTAACCCCGCTGCAGAAAGTCCTTAAAGTTACAGTAACAGATTTCTACACGTTGAAACATGCTTCGTAATGACTTCAATTAAACAAAACCTTACCTATTACACTTTTGGCGAATGATGCCCTTTTAAACGTTGCAAGTCCCAAATCTCCAATTTTTATCAACCCATTTGTTCCATTAATAAAAATGTTGTCACACTTTAGATCACGGTGGATAACCGGCGGTTGACGAGTATGTAAGAAGTTCAATCCTCTCAAAATCTGTCGACACCAGTTCTTCAAGATTTTTTCCTTTACAACACGAAATCTCTTCAGATACCTGAAAACGAAACATACAGAATACTATCATGATATTCCCTGCAAGTGCCTCGTTGTCACTTTAAAATGTGTACGGATACTTATACAACCGCCAAGCCAACTTAAAGTAACCAAGACACATAGTCACATGTCATCCTAACGATATTATTCGGTATTTAAGCAGCTTTCAACTCTTTAAGATCTGATTTGTTCGGTAAGATAATCCCCTGGAATCCACCCTCGGGACCTCCCTGGGGAAGTAGGTTCCTACTACTGAACATCAAAACTGCATCCCATAATTCTCCACGCAGACGGGGTAGGATCTGCAGTGGAGTTCATTTTGGGCGTAAACTTTTCAATAAGAACAACAGCAAAATCCGACTACGAAAGGTACCATGGATAACTACAAGTGTTTCCCGGCGCTTTGAACTGGAAACACTAGTGAAAAGTGGAAAGGTATCTCTGTTGAGACCAGACGCTGTATAATTTTGGGTGACAGGACGCAATTTTACTTACAAACCGTTCTCACAAATCAAATCAGAATGCCAATGGGAACTATGATCACCTAGGCGGAAGAAAGAACCCGATATAAAATAAATGGTCGAAAAGAAGTCAAGAAAAGAGATGTGCCTAATGCAACTAGCTCAAGATCTTATCGCATGACACTAGATTGCGTCGTGTGTGATTCTTAAAATATCGTAGACTTAACCTTTCTATACATAAACTAATTAAAGGCGACGTGGGAATACACCGCCTTCAGAAGAAGTCGTCAAACAGGAGCTAATTTTCGAGGGAAAAATTAAATAAATCTTACTGCACAATAACTGAAAACTGCAACCTTGATGTCAGAGCACCTGCCTCCATTTTAGCAATGGAGCCCTCAACTCGTTAATGCAGAGTTTCTAGACACGGTTTCCCCCTCTTTATAAAAAACCCTGACCTAACCAGATGCAGGGCAGCTGATTACCGTGTGCTGTAGGAGCATGCCATATTTGAAGCATCTCCTTCAAAAGTTAAGGGGGAAAGTGACAAGCCTATCTTCTTTAAAACGAATAAATAAACTTGCAACGTACCCCGTTGTGGCCCCATTCCCCTTAATCGTCCTTATGTCGCCAAAACACCTGGTTGAGATGACGCAAGTTTATAAGGCTAGGTCAACAGCAAGAGCAATCAATCCCAGTGCTTTCTTACCATGCACCTAGCGCTGACCATAGGAACTATTTGCCTTAATAGATTCACGCAGCTGTCACAATAGGGTTCCAAACACTATTAATGACGTAAAGTTTCATTCAAAGACACATATTCTTCCAACTGCTGTCAGTAAATACATTATACAGGCACAGATTCACCGACAAACGCAATGATGACGGTAAATTCACTTTATTTTAGTTGTATTGAGGTTTTTGGCCTAAAAATCATCCGAAAAGCCAAGTAGGTACGGTCAAAACAACTGCCGCGAAGAACAAAACATTTCTTGGCCCTTTTCTTCAACCAAGTTCGTTAAAGCCTAATGAATTCTTAATACCAAACGGGATGGATAGTTAGTTGATCTCACCTGACTTTGTGTTCAGCGTCTGTCTAATATCACCTTAGCAACCGAAAAACCGTTTACGACGTCATTCAGGGCATTTGTAACTGCTCTGTCTTTATACATTTCACATCTGTTGATGTGTAGTTACTTCAGCAATAAATATATCACTTACTACATGTTTTTTTAACAATGAAATCTGGGCGTGGTACCTGGTATAATGAGGAAAGGAACAGTTTTACTTTTCGCTGCGAAGGTACCTATGATATCACAGTGAGAACAAAATACTACTATGGCTGCGTTCACATGCACGGTTGGATTAATCGTTACCCTAAAACCACTTACTACAGCCTCCGTGCTAGAATGAGATAAAGCTGCTCAACCATTAATGACCACATTCAGTTTCGTTGAGAGAGACGAAAATTATCTACAGTTTTATCGACATAAGCTTGACACTTTGAATCAAAGCAGCTTTCCTGTTTGTAATCGAAATGGCTTATTTAACTATCTTGGATTGTGTGTGCCTCATTTCCCCATCCATCGAATCACAGGATTCTTGGTAGGTTGACTCTTTGCCACTATGATGGAATTACTCGAAAGTTACCATGTGTCACAAGCAGTTGCTGCACACTTAATTGAGACTTTTGTGACTTTAAAATACACTGAATAATCACGAGTACCTTAAAAGATCATCTGATCAAAGGATTAAAACTAGTTTACAACCACTTCAATTTTAGTCATATGAAATGATTGCGTCGCTGCCTTATGCTAAACTCGTGACAGCCCTGCTCCAAGTGACCTTGGAAGTTTTCAATTTGTCAGTATCATGAGGCTATATTCGCAGATGGAACCAGAGTCATCCTATCTTTTGTCGTAAAGGTCTGCTCAATAAGTAAATTGTCTACTCTCTCTTAAGAGTTCATAATTTGCCTGCAGTTCACAACATCAATTTGGTCATATCGAAAATATCGTTGCACAATACGCCCAACTTTCCCTAGTACATGAATGTGTAAAGCTTGCTATTTGAGAAAGATTATCCCCTTTTAACGTGTCGGGAAATTCAGTGTTATACACTACATGCTGGCACTAGCGAGAGATGTAAGCCATCCCTTCCCCCTTATCTTTTGTAAAAAATCTTTTTGAACATCCGAAATTTTACTCCAACACAAGAAAAATTAGCTGAGATAAAAGGTCTTGACAGGAGAATAGCTAAAATAGAATGGTTAACCTCTGTAGCCTTGTACTGGAGTAGGACAGGACCCAAAATTCCTATTGGCGCTAAGCCTGACAGATAACCGCGGTCACTAACAGTAACTAGATACTCCAGCTCACCCCTAAAAAGGGCAACTCACTTGGATGACGTGATACAAAAGAAGACTACGAATAAAGTTGGCATAAATCTAGGCCGTCCTGGAATTACATTGATGATCTTCAGAAACAAGAGGCTCTCGGTGCTCAAAGGTATACACATTTAACATGTGTTTGTCACTGTCAAAGACAGGGATACAAAGAGGTGAAAGCAAATGACGGTTAATACGCTTCAAACTTCTTCCTTACACTCAGATCAAAACTGCCGCTTGCTTCTTAGTCTACAATCTTAGTCGGCAAAGGGGAGTAATTGTTTGGTACATTAACTCTAGAAGGTCATTTGTTTTCATCTTCGAACCATTTGTGAAAACGGTTATCATAGCTCTGTAGGCATACTTCCATATTAATACTCTCCACGTACTTCCTCGTACGGCCTCGACGTGACAATACTCCCGCCAACAAGATATCTTATCTTGTTCCTACTTCCACCATTCATTACTACGAGACCAGGTAATCTCTATTTGCTGGGACATGGTAGATTACCTCCCACAGTCATGAAGGGAATACACACAGAACTACAGCAGAGATTCCGAAAGGAAAGCTGGATTATACTGGATTCATACGTCTACTTTAAATACAAGGGTCAATGATTTCGTCACGAAGAGTGCACAATCTACCAAAAAGATGGACAAAGGGCGGATGGCAAAGGTAGTCTTCGGAACTTTTTACATTCTTATCTACAATGAATTGGTTTCACGCATATGACTACGATTAAACACAATTTTGTTGACTAATTGAGCCAAGCTATCGGTTGTTATTAAACCACAAAACCGAGTGGAGAAAAAAATTAGATAAAACACTGCTGGCATACTTTTCTTTCCAAAATCACCACCATTATTAACTTCTATCCTAAACAAGGTCGGATAATACAACCACTCGCCATCTTTGCCTACCATAAGCTTTTCTAACTGCTTAAGCATAGCCGAGCGCTGTCCAAGCCCAGATGTCGCTTCACTATGGGACTCTTGGTCTATCTCTTGCTCTCCTTCCTCTAATAGCCCACAGTGAAACTCTCCTGATAAAAATGTCCTAGGAATCGAATCTTCTTTCTTGGCTTTACACGATAAGTCGTGAAAATGCCCACCTAAGTGTTGCCTGTTTACCTACATTATATTATATATAAACGGTCATCTCTCCGCTCACTTCACCACTGACTTTACCAACTTTAATATTGGGAAATGGAATGTTTGGACTGTTGGAAGAATTAGTGTATTTGGCGTTGTTTCTCTAGTTAAGTTGATTGGAGCCCTATGATCACATCATTGAATGTCTACTTAGTCATCTCTATTTTTCGTTGAAGAGACAACAATGAAAGATCGTCTTGTGCAATCACCATGACATGAACGTGTAGTCTATGTTTCTCTTCAGTATTCACTGCGCTATAGATATTTTCTTCGTGGACTACATAGTTGTTATAACGATCACTGCCATTACAAAACCCGTAGAAAGTTAGGCAGAGTAAGAAACGAGTAAGAAATATCTTTCGAAAAAATAGAAAATGTTCTCGTTTTCACAAGAACAAGAACCAGAAGCTGACTGTGACAACCACGAGACATTTCGGACACTCGTACTTTCCAAAAGTGGTATGTCCGATATTCAACTGTTCGAGAAATGTCTGTGGTACGTTCAATAAATCATAATCTCTGAACTTGTTTGCTAACAATATCTTTCACGACTACCTTAACTTCCAATAAATACTGGTAGGGTATACGTAACCTGGGCCTTTAATAGAAAATGTCGCTTGTCAAAATACCAGAAGCGCTAACTGGTATACTAGGTGCTCAACAAAGAACACGGGCTATTCAAATATTTAACCTGCATAACTATCATCTATCCGAGTTGGCCTTTGAAGTGACTGTCGCCGTGGCTATGTCCTTCTCTCCTTCCGTATTTCTGCCTAAAGCTTCCACTCCCAGATTCCATGAAAATGTTGGACGGACTGAAATAATTCCGAGGAGGGGGTGGTAATGGGTTAATCGGACAAAACTTTAAAACAAAAAATTGTTTTTTCTTCGGAATGACCAAAAGAAGGGAAAACGCGGTAAAATTATGTTTTAGAAAAAGAGATAACTAAGCGAAACTCTGACCTAAATAAAACCTTAAGAAGACTAACGCTTGAGAAAGAGAAGGAAATGTCTCCATAAAGAAAATTGCATGAGAAGTCAAAATTTCTACCCAGGTTTTAACTAATGTTAATGTCACCAAATTAAAAGGGTAAGAGTAAAACTATCCTGCGTACAAAAATTACCGAAAATTAATAACCGGGCAACGAGAATAAATACGGAACCTCAAACTAGGTACACACAGTAAATTACTGAAAGAGCTTATGACTCTCTTTTTCACTGACTAAGTCTCTTCACTTCAGTGCACAAGAGGCCCCTAATTTCCACCATTTACGACAATTCATGTTGGAGCGTGAATGTTTTGATCCTCGCCCCATATCCCTAATAAAGAACATTAATTTCTCTCTATCGCAACAACATCTTGACAGCTTTTGAAGACATGTCCAGCTGCTTTAACGGAACAAGGTTTGACTATAGAGCTAAAAAATCTCCCAATGGGGTACCTACGTCTTCAGAGTTCCAGATGTCATCAACTCTGTGACCAAAATTAATTTCCTTTCCTTAGCACCTGCTTTTAAAACAGTAATTGTCTCCCAATAGTCGTGAAACTTGACAATATTTGGGTGCTGAAGCGTTTTTAGCATGTCAGACTCCTCCTTGAAACGTCCTCGGTCTGCCTTTGACAGCTTTCGATCCTTAAGAAAAAAAAGGAGGAGATTTAGTAAGTCATAGTAAACTATCGTTGGTTGAGCAACATACAGACATGGACTAATGCTACACATTGAAAATCACAATTGTTAATTGGTTAGTCTAGTCATATACGGCATGAAGATTCTAAAGTTAAGGTCTTTGGCAGGTCTCAGATCATGGTTTGGGGCCCTCGCTAAAATAATTCAAGATCAACCTATTCGGCAAACTATATGGGAAACATCAGCCCTGCAACAGAATACATGAACCACTGAGTCGTTAGTTGGTCATTGGGAGCTGTGGAAGAAAATCATCATACTATTGATTAGGCATAAATCCAGTATCCTTTGTGGCAAATCTACCAAGGATGTATGCAGGTTAACCTAAAAACATGTAGTCTGAAATTTCACATTACAGGGCTTATCTTACATTTGAAGCTGAACACGAGGCTGAACGCGAGGCTGGAAAATGCTGATCAACGTTTCAAATGTATAACCCGTGTAAAACTCCGCGGGATTTATAAGCGAATAGTGCGATCAATCTTGCGCCAAATCTCTTACTTCGCAATAAACATAAAATCTGAGAATTGACGACAACATTTTCTTTTGGATTCACTGTAAATCCATACGTATTCAATGAATCTACAAGCCAATTCAGATATCTTATAATCTGCTCTCATAAGTTGAAAATTGGATAACATTCTGGATTCTCTTAGACGATCGAATCCAGGTACTTTTTTAACCCTCTGAAAAAATAACGTATCCAATTTGCCTCGTGAGTACTCACACGAAACTTACAGCTCATTATTACGCCGAATACTGTCATTGATCAACCTCGCTTCTTTCAATTCTCCTTGTTTGCTATCCCAAATCTGACTAGAAATAGTGATGAAAGCGACAGATTTTAGCAGCACCCGATGGCTCCTGATTTTGGCGCATGATTTACAAAAGAGTTATGATACTCGTGGGCGGAAGAGTTCGATCTGAATACGCTACTGGTCGACGCAGAGCTGTCAAATCCGAACAATGACTTTTCTGCATACAAAAAATACAGGTACGCGTTGTCGAGGCTTAGCGAGCTGCAATTAAAGTAAAACAGTAGATTTAAAAACACTGGAGCAACTTAGAACTCTTCCAATGGGGGCAAAGGAAACATTAGGACAGAGTGACTCAATCTCAATGTCCCTACACCACCCTCAGGTCCTCACTTACGTTATGACTTGATGGAAAAGCCATTTGAAAATTCGGCTAAAACGTCTGATTAATCAACCAAGATGGCTAAATGCTTCGTAAAGACGCCCGATTGATCATCCAAGATGGCCGCGGGACACTATGTCAAGTAGTTCACACTAGCAAACATACTATGTGCTCAGTTTACAAAAAGGACTTGTCGATTGAGAAGGCTCATGAACATAAAACAAAGTAGATTCATGCTCTGCTAGGATACCTTAACACTTGACCAAGCAAGCCCTGAATGATCAGATACGTCTCCTGAACACCAAGGCAAGCCACCTGAATGCTAGTGGCAACACTCGAATCGTCGAAGTCATCTGCATATTCAATTCTCGATCAACACGCCTACGCATTTACCCAAAACGCCCGAATACTCGAGTCAACATCTGAGCTCACAGCGAATGTGCCTGTACATACAAGTATAGAACCAGTGACTAGCTTGTCATGAGACTGGGTTGCAAACCACAGATTCATGCACTTGGAATAGAGGGGTTCCCACGTAGATAAATAATCAAGACCAACCGGTGTACAACAAATCCTGATATGATGTGGTTTTCTCTTAAGTAAACTTTTTGCAGCTGCCTAGTTAGAATAATGACGTCTGGTCGAGTTATAATACCTGTTCGTCTCCAAGAAAAATGTCTGCCATAAAATCGATTAAAGCAAAGAATGCGGGTCTACAGCTTATCTTCATACATGGTTGCCAACTCCCAGCAATGCAGATCACTAGCACTCAGTTATCCTGTTCTGTTCATTGTGAAATCAGATATGTACCTAGCGCATATATATTTAATGCATCGAACAACGCATCAAGGTCAGTCAATAAAAGCAAAGTGTCTAGCAATGAAAAGCCATCTGTTAGACTCATTTTACTGTTAGCACAAGTTTACAAGTCTTCTGCAGACGCTGATATTATATTGCCGTCGAGTACGGCTCATCAGAACAAAGCGATTCCAGCTGTAGGTTTTGGAATGGATTACGTCTGGTTTCTTAATAAACTGCCGAAAAATGAAAACGTCTCTATCGCCAGTATTTTGTCGGGGTACCTAAAAATCTATATAGCTGATAACTGAGGTTGAAATACTATTTATAGTCCGCTACAGAAAGCTTCAAATAAGGAAATGTTTTCTAGTGAAGCTGGAAAAACTGACTCTATAAGCTAATATTTTCTAGTCAAGTATTTTCAAATTTTGTTAAAACAATAATTATCTTTCCCTAAAAAATTTGAGTAGAAATATACATCAAACCTAATTTATGCCCATTTCCACCCTGCCGACGAGCGTTCTTTATATAATTACTTTACATTCGTGCCAGAAGTTGGCACGGTTCAAAAACGCCAATGTAAACCGAATACTGGGCGTCAACCATTGATATTTATGGGTTGAAAGCCTTCGATAACAATCAGTAACTTTGGCATCCACGATGGCTGTGTCAAGCTTAAAACCATTTTCATGATCTCATGGCGGTAAGCAAGGGGGGGGGGGGGGGGCTTTTCTTAGCAATATTTTGTTTGCCATCAAAATAGATGATTAAAGAAAAAGAAAGTTGATAACTGTAGCAGCTTAGGCAATTTAGGTAACAAACTTAAGACCCAGATTCCCCCAGGAGTTTTTTAAGATTAGTTTAAATTCTAGTTTCGTCATCCGCTGAGAACAACTATCGGTGTTTAAGAGGAAGAGAAGCTTTGGATGACGTTTCTTGTACACTAAGATTGCTTGTTAGTCAACATATCCTACTTAATCTCCTTCACCCTACTACTCTTTATGCTCCTTAACCGTAAGTCTAACAAAACGGCTTCTGGACGGTGTCCAGCTGCCTTTGTTTCCACGTATGTTATTCCTTCATTATCATATGAACCTCGCACTGTGCAAAGTAGTTCAGGATCAATGTAGGTTTTTCCTCTAGAAATAAACGTGTCATCATCAATCTCTAAGTTGACAAAACGTGGAACTTCGCACAGCGCGTGGTTCATATGATAAAGTACGATGACAAAATGGGAATATAATATGTTAATGGTTTGTGACCCTATGCATGTAGAAAAGGGGTCAATTGAACGTAAATAATAGGGGGGGGGGTGAAAGGTAAACACGTTTCTGTACAAAGAAAACATATCTCTCACAGCCATTTAGTATAGCACACCACCGAGAGGTAAAATACCTTTGCAATGTTGCTGAGAATGTACTATTCGGTTGTATAAATCAACATTATAAATACTTCTTGCGAATGCTTAGTTTGAATAGTTTAATCTTAATGTAGCGTGACAAAGAATTCTAGCTGCTTCTCCCATCCCCTCACTGATGAAATTATGGACATCACTGTCGTTTCCCTCCTCTTTAACAACGGGAAAATCAAAAACTTATATTCTGTCTAATACTGCTCCTGCTACAGTTACTCAACCAATACGAGATATATGACTGAAGGTAACAAAAGCCATACAAACGTGACTTGGTAAACAAAATCTCCATGAATATTTCTCCAAGCGGGTATAACCCGCTGGGAACTGTTAAGCTTATAGCTATGTAGCCAACGTGTCTGAAGGAGAGAGATCCAAATCTCGACAATCAAATGTATAGATAAATCCCTAAATACTGTACATCCCACTTTCGCTAATCTACTTCACTTTTAGAATTACACAATTTCCTTCTCACTTGGAGGACAGTACTGTAACAAACAAAGTTCGAGGGATTTCATTTGTGTCTATTTTTTTTTATTAACTCGTCAAAAGATTTGACTGCAAAGAGCTGTTTGTCCGATGATACACGATTATGAACGCAAATGGTGAAAGGTTTCTATCCAAACCTGACTTCCGACAACATGTTTCGTTTGGAAAGAAAAGCGTTAACATGGTAATCTCTTCTTCGGTCGAACGTTAAGAGGACATCGCAAATGCGTATAATCTGAAGGTAACAGGGTGGAGGGCTGTCGCACTGACGTACCCAAGTACCCAAAACGGCCGTCACAAGATGTTCAAAGTTTGAGCGCCTTCAAATAGGTAACGGGCCCTCCCACAGAACCTGTAAGCAACACACTCCTTCTAAGTGCATCACTGGGTGATAAACGATTTATCGATGTAAAGCGCTTTTATAAAAATATTCATGGCGATTTTAGCATAAAAATAGTTGAGTTACTCTTAGTGTTCACGACTTTTAACGGTCATTCAACACAGGTAATTCCTGCGTATTCGAAAATACAAACCTCAATTTTTTGCCGTCATAGATTTTTCGAATAAATCAAGGCTGTGTGGGGCAACCATCGGCGCCAAACAACTTTCTAACATTATTAAAATCCTAATAAATCCAACGTTCGTGTACGACAAAAATAGCGGCTGTTCCCAAATATTACGATCGACATCATCAATTTGCCTGAAAATATTTCTCTTCTTGAAAACTGTAGAATGTGGAACCCAGACTTTCCGTGTTGAAAGCGAGTGTAACGGATTACGCATATGCTGATGTAAACATATGCTGTTCGCACCATCTGCTGCATAACTTACATCTACAGTCACTATATCAATGACATCATTGGCTTCACGATAGAGTGCACACTAATTGACAATACCCACTTTTCTACCCGTAAGTATATGAGAAACCCCGTTCGATTATTAAAAAAATAGAGGAGAGGAGCTTGACGTAGAAGGTAAAATCACTCAAGATATAAAAGGCGATATGAGCCCTTGTAATGAGAAGAGATTAAAAGAGTTGGTAATTAAGTGACTCAGCCTAAAATGTTACTCTTCTAAAACTAAAACTTCTTTATGCGTTCTCAACTTTTACACTTGGAAATCTAAATCCAGTTCCCTCTTTTTTCATGCCTTTTGATCATCTCTTCTCTCTCGAAGTTGTTAAGCTTTAGGTCGGATTTTTCTACGTCGGAATGGTAAACCAATGCACTGGCTGGGCTTTTTAATTGAGCGAAACATTAGAAATCTCTGCCTGCCTCATAAACTGCGAAGTGTATCTGAAATAAAACACTTCCGTCCATACTCCAACGACGTCTTAGAATGTTTATATTGGAATTGCAGTGGACGCTAGTGAGGACTCACCATTTATATTCTAGATCAAGATATATATTCTAACTGAATCAC
>JAAAKL020000577.1:0-39786 GCA_010016065.2 Carybdea cf. marsupialis auct. non (Linnaeus, 1758)
ATGGGGGGGGGGGGGGGTATGTCAAGGGGGGGGCTTAATCAAGCGTAAACGGTTTTAGTGATAAATAGCAATTGTAGGCAATACGTACTCACCACTTCGTTACAATGTCTCGTAAGTAGTTATGTCTTTATGGATTTATTTTTAATCACTCTATGTTGAGATTGGACGAGTCCAGACTCAAAAGCATAGAATTTTACCAGTTAAAAGCAGTTCGCGTTATAGGATGCTCACGCATTCAACTGCAGAAATTTTCAATGTTTTTTCATTGACTGCTTTTCATATTCTCTTTATTCATTCCTTCTATAAGTGCAGCTTGTTTCTCTTCTTGTTACCCTTTCTTCCTTGTGTTTTTCGTAGCTTTGAGAGTAAACCTAATAACGACGGGCGAATTTTAATGTCGCAAGTTTACATCAGGTGGAAGCGGAGGTATTCTGAAGAACAGAAAAACAGCATTGCAGTTCTCCATCACAAGTGAGACACGTTTTGTATCCCAATTTATTTAGCTCTTTATACGTATGTAAGTTCAAATATAGGCTTCAAGGAGCGACGGGATGTTGTAGGTTAGTCTTAGATTAAGTGGTATTTTGTAAGATTTCAAAAAAAAGGAACGGTAACTAAGAACATCAGCCAGTCGTGAGTCAATGTCCTTTCGTAAAAATGTCCAGGGAACGATGCATAGAGGCTGTTGAGTCCGTACATAGCCTACAACGTTTGTTTGGCTGTTCACACGGCGAGTGTACATAGGTCTTATATGCGCAGTATTTCGATTTAGATCTACGCTGGTTACATACCGAGTATGATTTATGGCTTAGTTTGATGCAATTTTTCATCCATTGTGTTGAACTCACTGTGCAGTATTTGGGTATCACCTGTTTGGCTTTGCTATTCGGATATTATTTTACATTCAATAGTACATTTACTAGACGAAGCAAACGTGTAATGATTCTGTTGTCTTTCTTTTTTGTACCAGAGTGCAACAACTGCATAGGGCTGTACAGCAGTGGAGGATGTTTACAGTCTGTAGGAGGGTCAAGAATCGTATGAAGGATGTAGCCAGGTTGGTTTGATTCATTAGTGTATATTTTAAATTTCGTTTGGCGATAGGGAACGCTTCATGTTGTAGCTGCATCAAGGCAGTGTCGATTTAGCGTGTGTAAGCTTGCAAATGATGTCCCGATCGCCCCCTGGCTCTACCTTTCTCATGCTTCATATACTGATATCTCAACGTATGCTTCTTACCTAGTTGCTATACATTGTTATATAAGGATGTTGTAAACGTCAGTCTGCGTAGTTATGATCCTGGCAGCCCTCGTAATTTCCCAAAAAAGAGTTTTGCCGAGCTAGAGGTTTATTTATATCAGCAAAGCCGCTCTCTCTCTCGCTTTGTGAGCATTCGTTTTTTCTATCTCTAAGTTATGCGCTGCTGACACCATGAGTTTTTAACACCTCAAAACAAAGCAAGGCAGATCAGACAGCCACATTTCGTGCAGAGAAATGAACTGATTTTAAATTTCAAGCCGTCGCCCTTAAAGGTCGGTATTTAAGGTTGGCAATACCGGAAGCCGATTTTGGGCCTGTTTGAGGTCGCCATCAAATTGCCGTCTTTGGGATGCCCCAGGTCGACTGTTAGGCCGGCAGTGCCGAATGCCGACCTAAATTACGAGGGCTGCCTGCTTGTATCATCAATTAATTAACATTTATGATGAGCCACGTATGAGGAAATCTCAAATACTGAAACTGTGCCTTAGCTAACTTTTTTTTATAATTAAATTCCTTAGGGCGATTAGTTAAAATCGATTAAAGTGAATCCAGTCGATCGTGAAAAGTCTCTTAGAGACCAAACGTTGTCAATTACAGTTTCCATTCTGGTGTTATTCATTTCTTTACTTGTTAATGTCTTAATGGAAGGTGTTCCGTGTTGACAGAATGTTGACGCATGTATTACAACGATGTTCTATCGTTGTGATGTAAAATCGTGCACAGCTGATAATGTAATTTTATTGCGTGCAAGGAGCCTGATATTTGGGAAATTATTGAAAAAAACTTATGTTTTAATACAAATAAAACAAATATATGTCATCACCGTGATTCGAACCCTGGGTCCACACTATTCTGGCGTGTATTTTCTCAAGTGAGGCAGGATGAACCCCGACGATATCTCACTTCATTTCTTAAAGGACCTCAAGGAATCTGGAGGGTTTTTGGTACTTTCTTGTGAGCCCTAAGAAGTTAAAGAAATATCAAATAAAGGAGTCTGAGGTTAAACTATCTTTAGATAACCTCAATCGATATTTTAATACCTATAACGTTCTCTGTATGGTTATTTTAATCCTTATTTCCATACTATTTTGCTTCCAATTTTTATTGGTTGCAGAATACACGCCGAACAAATCTTGTTGAAAAAGGTGTTTATCGAATGGAAGGATGGCGCAAAGCAAGTTACGACTGCCAGAATGCAGATTAGGTAAAATTTGAAGTAGAAATGATCGTGTTGTTGTGTAGTTGGTTAAAAATGTTGCACACTATTTCTCATAGGCATGGTGTTAAGATCATACATGTTAGTTTACTGATTACTAATCCACAGTCGATGAAGAGCAGTGAAAGAGAAATGTAGTTGTTACACCAGTGTTTTTTGCAGTCAATACTTGACAGGGTTTCTGTCAAAGTGTATCGCGCGTAAGTTGATTATCTTCAATTGGCGGAGAGCACACTGGTCTTCAATAGCGCAATGCTACCCATCTGCTACATGTTATGCTTCACCCATGTCCTCTATAGATACTTTTACACTATTGTTTGCTTTTTGATTTACGTTTGTGCCCTTTTCAGTTATACAATTTTAATGGAATTGTGTATTGTCCAATGAACTGTCGGTAGGCATGTATATTAAGTATATTCTTTCTAACAAAATCTGGATCACTAAAAATCAATTATTCCTTATACTTGAAATACAGGTTGAGGTTAAACTTCCCCTTGGAGTTGTTGATTAAGAATATAACTGCAACGTCAACGAGAGCTGTCTCAGGCCTTTTGAAGTTATGAATACCATTATGTCGCTGTTAAACAATACGATATCATGTTGTCTTGTGTGAGCCCGAAGTGCCATATATTGATCTTGATTCACTTATTAGATGGGGCTGGGATAAACTCATGAGATGTTCTTTTACTCTCTCCACGCTCCACAATGGTAACTTTAGGTCTTGATTTTGCTGTACCTGTGCCTTGTATGCAAGTATTTTGATGACAACAACTTCTGTCACCAACAAGACCAAGATCTAATACTTGACATTCAAGCCTAAGTCGATTTGGCGCCAGTAAATGTCACAGGTGACAAGATGATTTCCCATGTCGGTCCTTTTCATCATCTGACTAATCAGGTCCAGCGTAGTTTACGAAGAGACAAAAACGAAGTGCTTACATCAGAATGTGCCCAGATCGATAAACTTGATCGACAGAGGAAGGCCAAGCTTTCTTCCGTAAAGTAAAGGCCATGAAATCCAAGAAGTAGGTGGGCAAACAAGCTAACATCATGAGCACTTCCGGAGTGACAGCAAAGCGCTCGATCGCTGGAGGGAATACGGTGAAAACCTATTCAATTATGGACAGCAAGATGGGGAGCCTCCTTTAGCGAGAGCATTGTACAACGAACTAGAGCCGGCTTCGGTAATTGACGAGGTAGTAGCGGCGATTGATAAATTGAATAACGGTAAAGCTGCGGGTACTGATGCTGTATCGGCTGAGCTCATAAAACACACTAGTAAGGCTAGACTAAGATGATGCATCGTCCCATCTGTCTGATCTGGGAGACTTGCGTGTGGCCGTATGATTGGATAACGCAAGAATTTATTCCTTTATTCAAGGCGGGCTGTTAGGTGGATGGCACAAATTATCGAACATTCGTATTATTAAGTCGCGCCAGCAAAGTCATTTTCAATCAGCAGCTACGCAAAGTATACTAGCATTAACATGACACAATTATGGCTTGAGTTGGAAGAATATATTGCAAACAGTATTTCGTCCTTTGGGCCACTATCCGGTAATAAAAGGCACCACTTAAATTTAATTTTTAATATTTTAATATATGATATAGGATGGTGGAAAAAATTATTCGGAGATGCATCTTTTGTTAGTCACATATTTGCTTTAGTTGCTCTGGATATTCTTCCATTGATTTAAGTCATCAACTTTTATCTTGGAGAGGTCTTAATAATGACGTAGAGGAATTACTGTTGTACTGAATTTTTCCATGGAATGATCGCCATTACAAGATTGCTTCTTGTGAGTAGCGAATAGCAAACACATCTTAATAGCCTTGAGTTTTAAATTTTTATTTGTAGCCAGAGTCTGTTAAGGAAGTCGTTCACTGCATGGCGAGGTCAAGCAATTTACATTAGGTAAGAGTGACAGCCATTGATTTGAGTAATTAGCAAATGGAGATTGCTTCAAGTTTAATTGTAGTCGGATTGATGTAGATATGTTATTCTTTTCAACCAATCTTAAATGTCAACATGAGACATTTTAAGGATCAAATCCAACTAGAACTGCTTTCATCAAAGGTAACCAATGAGTGTTTGCTCTGCTGATTCCGTTCATGGCTATTATGATCTTGGGCTGTAGACGATGCTGCCACCACCAGGCAGGAGCAGAATGCTTTAATGACTCTAGCGTTGGAAGCATACTAAGAAGTAGATCCATTTTGCGCCAGTAGAAGTCATCTTGGCGGGAAGGGCAGACTGGTAATTGAACTAAGCTATTAAATTGTTTGTTATCAGTAAACGTAGAAGTATATAAAAAGTAAAAAAGCTATAGTGATCACGTCAGCAGTGTAGTGCTCCTTGCAACACTGTCGAGGGTAGTTTATGGGCGAACAGGGATTGCGAGAAGACCACTAGTTCGCCAGCCACCTCACTGAGAACTACGCTAAAATACTGGCCACCCTGCTGGGAGAGGGTTTATAATGTTAGGAAAAAACTCACTTTAAAATGTGTCGTTGAAGTATGTGGATATTGCGGCCATGTCACGGTTTGATCAAAGCGCTTGCTTCTTCAAAACAATGTTTTCGTGTTCAATACCATCTCTGAGAATGTTGGACAACTTCTCTTCGCCATGGTCTAGGGCCCATTATGTTTATGTGATGGGAATTTTGGAGAGGTGAATTCTAGAAGCCCGTCAACCCAATGTAGTCTGCTCAGCCACTTTTACTATGTTACACTGAGTAGTCCGCTCAGCTGACCGAAATGTTTAGAGATGACACGTCTATTCAAATGAGAGAACCCATCACGTGAAGATAAGCAATTAAGTAGACGAGTTAGAGAGTTAGGGAACATTCTTCCAATCTTTATTTAACTAGTTCTCGCTTAATTTATATCGGCGTTAAGGCATTGATACGAATTTCTTTATTGCATTAGATTATTACGTCAGCGATGCATCACTGCAGTTAAGGGTATTTATTTTCATAAACTGTTGCGTGATGGTTTTACGAAATGGAAGAGAGACACCGATGCCAAACTGTGTCTTAAAAACAAGGAGCTGAAAGAAACACGGTACGTTGCTTACATTAACTATTCCAACCTTTCATAAAATCAGAATGATCTTCATCACCTCTCGACGTAACCAGTACTTAACTCTTTTAATCACATACGCCCTATCTTTCTCCGAGATACGCAATGGCACACAGTGCTAGCTAGTGCAGGGTTACAGCAGCCGGGAGGGGTCAGGATGGTGTACCACGCCATTTACTTGCCTATATTTTTTCACATTAATGTACTGCATAGATTTTTTAAAGATAATGACCCCTTGTGTGCCCTCCGTACTTGACGCTGCTACGTTCCTTTAATGATGTATAGACGGAGTAGAATGCTAATTGCTTCAAATTACTTTTTATTTTGAACTATTTTACTTCCTAATGATTTGCTGAGAACAGGGTTTGCCGATTTATAAATAAGAAACCAGTCATTGAAGTGGATTCACGAAAGAAAAGGACTTCGTCACTGTATTAAGTATAGTTCTGTTCAATTTAAACTTTGTATAAATTTCTTTCTAAACCTTTGTAATGTACGATGCCCTCATGTTAATGGTAGTTACCCGTGCTCTTTCAAGGAACCAGTTTGAAAAGGACATATTTTGTACATTTAGCGTCGTATGTAGCCTCATTTGTATGGAGATCTGGGGACGAATTTCGTATTTTAGATGCACTTATTTCTTTTCTAGGCGTGCGTTTATGGTCTGGTTGTTGAGATATCGTAGGAATATGCTTCATCGAAAACTGTACCGAGCTCAGGCTCGAAAGGTAGGTGAAAAGAATTGAAAGTGTCATCCTTACGCATCAGGTATTCTGTAAGGAAGTGAAATTTGCAAATCTACTATTACTATGATTCTTGTTAAGCTATAGCAGGTACTGGTTTTTCTGTGCCATGTACGTACTCTGACGTATGTACTCAAGTCATGACTAAAGGGTAGACCATATTAGGGCTAAGACAATCGATTGCACTAGCTTTTGTGAGATAGTGTAACACTTAGAACATGCGTAGACTGACATCTACGGTCGGTACAGTACGATACGATACGGTACATGCACGTGCACACTACGCCAATAATACTAGCTGGAGGCATTATGACATGACCGGAGACTTGGAATTATTTTGTTATTTAAGCTTTTGATAGTTTTGATTGGCCTTCATATCTTTCCCTACTTTTGATGACTCTTTGAGAAGAGTGTTGGCTTTGGTTATCCAAAGCCCTTTCATATCCTGCCGTTACTCTGTCATTGATAAGTGGTAATTTCATGGGTATTTGGTAGCAAAGTTTTGCTGAAGCCGTAGACAACACTTGTACTAAGTAAATTCACTAGTTATCTATTACAGCCACTTTATCAGACAATATTTACTGGATAATATTTATCGGACAATATTTATCGGACAATATTTATCGGACGATATTTAACATAATAGTAAGACGTAGCATTTATTTTGTATTAGCTATCTGCGAAGATCGTCCTGTTTTTACTTTGAGAAACATTGACGTAACCGTCTAGCAAATAAAAGCAATTTGAATGACAAAAATGGGATCGTTATGATAAGATAGTCCTATACCGAACAACAGCAGGAACGCGATCAGATTACAGCATAATAGCATAACACCAACAACATGGAAACTGAATCAATGTGAATAGGCTTTTACAGCACAGGAACAAACTGCACAGAGTTGCTTGCCCTCCAGAAACTAACGCAGGATCTACTTCCTGTTTAATCAAAGACGGAAAAGTGGCATGTAGGTTCCAAAGTCTGCCATGTACATATGACCCGCGGAGTCATCATCTCTTAACACCAGAGCGTCAGGCCTTAAAGTAAAGTGTCACTCCCTAAAATACCTAAATAATATTTCTCCTGTCTGCGGAGTTGGTGCATTTATAGGAAGTAAAACAAGGTGGTACTATGACTTTCTTATTCTATTTTGTGAGAAACAAATATTATTCAGGCTCACCAACTCGCCGCTGCAACGCCCCGACTACTGATGACTTGCATCGAAAACACCTGAATCCTGCCTCTAGAGCAGATATTGTGTATGATTTATAATATTATATGGATTAGTGTTCTTAGGTGATATAGGTAGTATTTGAAATTACACGAGGAACTGAGAACTTATTGCTTAAGTAGTACAAACCACTGTTGTTGTTCATTCTACTGATGCTATTTCTTGGTGTTTGTTTTGTTAGGCACGCAAAAAAAGATTTTTTGCCATTTGGCAAAAGTACACGAAGGACTGCAAGGAGAGAAGGGAAAAGTTTAAAACTTCCGTCATCAACCTGGAGCTGAGGATTGTCTTTCGGAACTGGGTTATTCAAACACAGCATTCTTCTTCGTTGAGGTAGGAGTAAATCGTTCGTATGTTATACACTTGTTTGAACAATTATGGATATTCTTATTTGAGAAAAATTACGCTGCTTTAAACTTCAAAGCCATACTATGGCAAATAGGAACAGGCCACTCAATTGCTGTAACAGGAACTTTATCAACTAGCTCATTGTCTGTGATTTAAAGTAACCCGTTAGTGCATTTTTCATGTGCAGCTGTATTACCACATGGTAAGAGTCAAAAGTGTGACAGAACGTATTAAATCAACTTTATGCGAGTATAGGAGCATTTACATTATTATTATCACCATCATTATCGTCATCGTTATCGTTATCATCATAATTATCATCGTCATTCTTAAGTTATTAGTGTTCTCATAGCGTGGTCATCATCATTATTATAATTTTTTACAATCATCAGCGTCATTACCGTCATGACCATAAATCGCCATTTTTTATGATTCAATCATTTGTTTTCATCAACAGGGATGGAATGGTCTGCCAATATATGGTTTTCCAAGATAACTAAAAATGAGTATACCAGTGAAGGGGACCTTTGAAATAACAGCATTGTCATATGCTATTATTGACAGGTCAATACTGCAGGGTCGAAAACGTACCCCCAGTTTCATAGATATCAGATGACCTTTTCTCAATTTCTAAACTCCACGGTCAAGGTAAAGTACATTAGTGTTTCCTTGTGGGTTCAGCCCCGATACTGGTTCTCTACACATCAGACTACAATTATACCGTAGGCTTTAGCCATCAGAGTGTGACTTTATGTATCTTGATTGTAGGAGTCGGGGAAAAGCCTTGGAGCATAAACTTGCTAAAAAAGTGATAATGAAATGCTTTGAGTATTGGCAATTCCGTAAGCAGTTGTCCGAGTTTAAAGTGAAAGTTAGAGATTCAAGGATTAACAGAGTTGTAAGGTGAGCTGTCAAACTTTTGATCTGACGTCTTTGAAAATCAATCTAATATCTTCATTTGTTTCACTTAAAGTTTCTTTTGAAAAGACACATTTGCGATAAGGTAAGAACAGAAATAGAGTGTTCTTTAATGTAGTTGAGATTTATCACAAGAAGGGAGAGGAAAGTCCCGTTTAAGAACATGTTTATTGCAGTTGTTTAACCATGTAGTAAGATAGACAGGTCGATGTGAAACACGTGCAAAGGAAAGTTTGTCAAATGTAGAGAGTAGACTTTCTTCTTGCGTTCCACATCGCCACCACCCAATTACCTTTCTTTAGCAAAACATTTACTCTGGTACGGTAGGGGGCGTGTTCAATATACCAATTACCGATGGGTTGAAAACTGTGTATTAAAAATTTGTTTTCAGTTGATGCCGCTTCTTTACTAATAAGTCCTCTTACTTGACCACCTAAATAAGGATTTTTGCCGCTTGATGCCGCTTAATACCGCTTCTTCATTAATAAGTCCTCTTACTTGACCACCTAAATAAGGATTTTTGTCGCTTGGTGTCGCTTCTTGACTAATAAGTACTCTTAGTTGACCACCTAAATGATGATTTTTGCCTCTTGGTTTCGCTTCTTGGCTAATAAGTCCTCTTAGTTGACCACCTAATTGAGGATTTTTACCGCTTCTTGACTGATAAGTCCTCTAAGTTGACCACCTAAATAAGGATTTTTTCCGCTTGATGTCGCTTCTTCACTAATAAGTCCTCTTAGTTGACCACCTAAATAAGGATTTTTGCCGCTTATTGCCGCTTCTTGACTAATAAGTCCTCTTAGTTGACCACCTAAATAGGGATTTTTGCCGCTTAATGCCGCTTCTTTACTCATAAGTCCTCTTAGTTGACCACCTAGATAAGGATTTTTATAATCTATGGAATGTGTAAGAAAACGGGCTAACTAGGACCTATTTAATTAGGTATGATTGTGAGTTGAAACTTTAGCCCCCAAAATGTATAGTTAGCATAACGGATTACTTCCGAGTTTTAGAAGTACAAAATACAACAAATCGAGTACACATTATTATGGATTGTAATATTAATTGTTTTCCTTATATTTTCACACTGCCACAGACTGAACAGGATGGTTACCCTATTTCACTGAATTGTTACTTTCTTTACCCAACTGAATCTTCAACGTATTGTAAAATCTTAGTTCAAAGACCTTGAAACGGAACCAAACATGTGCCCTTGTAGTGTCTGAAAAAGTTGACTTTTGCCACTACCCGTAAATATTTCCTTTAATGTCTTGAAAGGGATTTTGAGGGTTCTTGAGTTTAAAATTGTGATAAGCGGCTTTCGGGATAGGTTTACAGGCAGATTTAAGGAGTCTGATGCGTAGTATTGTATTGTATTTTGTCAAAATAAAAAAGCGTGAGTGCCTTGTAAAGGAAAGTCTACATGTTTGAGGTACCTTCTCAGGTAGCCTAAGTTTATAAAAGGACCTAGCCTAATGAAGGAAAGAAGACTTCCATGGAGTTTGGTGTTTTTTATCTTTAGATTGTTAAGATGTTTTTTATGTTTCCTTCCCAGTATCCCCAAACGATGCCCCACACCATGCCAGGAGACTCCATTAAGGGGCTGTAAGCTAGGTCCATTCATCCCCCGGTTATTTTTGTATGCTTTGTTTAAATACTAAGAGAAGTAAGATTTGCGTTTCAGTGTAGAATGTGAATGTAATGCTCGTGAAGTAATGCCATTATCATCACTTCATATTTTGTAGAAAAGCAGCGGAAAGGTGGAGAGGTGTGGTAAAGGAACGCAAACTTTATCAGCTTCTTTCCACAGAAACGCCAACATTTCATCAACTGCGTCTTCAAGGTACCGTTGAAATATTACACATATCGTATTTCCTATAGCTTCTGATAAAAAGTTTAACTCTTTGGAATTTGTATTTGGTTGTTAATTTTCCGTGGTGTGACCCAGTCACTCTATTCTTAGGATACAACCCTCTCTAGTTACTACCCCTGCTACCCCTGCGTTACCTAAGAAACATAATATTTTGTAGTTAGAATTTGGAGTAGGTGGCGTGAGAGATTGTGCTTCATGAAAAAGGTAGAAACATGTAAGTCCGAGAACACCTCATCATCGGTGTTAATTTGTGACGACAGACAGTGTGGATGCCTCATTTTAGACGTACATAGATCTTTTCTAGACTGTTTTGTTAGAATTTTAGCGCAAAAACAATGTCTTTGAATTTACTTTTCTAATTTAGTGGCAATGAATTTTAAATTTGAAAGTATCAGTTAAAACACTTATACCGTGGTGGCATAGGGGTGGCATAGTGGTAAAGTATCAGACTCACTGTCCGAGGGTCGTGAGTTCGAACCGACCCTGAGCTTACCTTCCACGATCCTGGAGTTACTGTGCTCAGTCATCTGCTCTCGTGAATTGAGAAACTATGTCTCAAGAGATAGGACAGAGGGGGGACTGCAAGCATGAATAGCGTAAATAACATGAATAGCAAGCATGAATAGATTGTTATCCGAAGGGTAAAAGTAACCCCGTTCCTTGTGGTGACTTTGGCCTTGAACATGGTGAAATAATTTAAAACAACAACAAAAAAGCCCCTAGTCTTAACCAGATGTAAAGTTTATTAGGTAATTTCTCATACAGTATTCCAACAACCTTATGTCATTGATTAGCATGTATCTTTTGTGTTTATACCTGTCAGCATCTTTCAATTTGTGGAAAAGACAGTACCAACAGTGTAAAAGAAGCAGATTTAGAGCCCTTGCAGTCAGAAGTATTATTGATAAAGGGAAGCTTGCCAGGGCCTTCTTAGCTTGGCAGATTGTAACTCAAGAAGAGTGCATTATTTCACCGTTACAGGAGAGGATACACCGGAGACAACTAGCCAGGTACCTGCTTGTTTTAATGAGTGACTGTTATTAATTGAAAAGTGTTTCAAATAAAGCATTAAGTCAGCAGGATTTTTTTCTTTTGGGCTTTCATCGGCGCTCCAAAGCAGTTTTTATCGTGTAGGACAAAGTGTTGAAGATATAGATTTCAAAACCATACAGGCTAATAAAATTGCTTTACACCTGTATAATTTCGTCTTGTTTTTCGTCTCACGCTATTATATTATTCCCGGAGCTCCACAAGGTAGTGTTATTTTGCATATCTACATGTAGAATTTAGTTAGCTGTAGTTGCTGTAGAGTAGAGGTCTCAGTGTCAATTAGAACTGTAAATATTCATTTGTTGCTACTAGATTGCAGGAGTTATTCTTAATTTTAATGCTAATGGCCTGTTACGTTTTATCGACAAAAAATTAAGCTTTTATGTTCAAATCTCTCAGCTTCGGCAGATCGTGTCTCATACAAATGCGTCGTCACACTGACATTGAAATATAGAACTGAATCAGTTTTATTTGCAGTCTGCTGAGAGGATTAGGCATTTTTCACCCCACGCTGGCCTGTTGAACATGCATTTCAAATTAATCGAGTAGGGTTTGGTTTGAGGTAAAGGTGCAAGGGTTCGCACAGCCATCGATCCTTACAGGGTCGGTAAAACAGGTATCAACAATGCTTGGGATAGTGGCCAACATTTGGCAAGGGATAGGAGTGGCGCCCACTCCTGCAACAATCATAATAATAGCCAACGAAGTGGAAGCATAAGCGTTGCTTCCAATTACCGTCGGAGAACTTCCTCTCCTCCAGACTGACAATAATTCCAGTGATGCTTGAACTTCTTTCGATGAAGAGTAGGGTTTTCTTTTTATGCAGTTATAGCAGAGTTGGTTAAATGGTTGCCTTCTTGTGTTAATCAATAACGGTGCATTCTTGTTTCAGAACATTTGACTGTTGGCGGCTTGTAATATTACGGAAAGCTGTTTCTTCGAAGTTTGCTGAATGTAAGAGCAAGAAAAATTTAAAGGATTACTTTAATTTCTGGAGGTAGGTGCCAGTATGTTTTGTTAGTCAGACCTTACGTCCCAGTCTCTTCTGTGAAATTTTAAGTATGATTACTAGAAATGTCAATGTTACTCGTACTATTTTATTGATAGATTTTTTAATCTACGAGGTATTCATGCAGCAAATGACACATAATCGGTCGTTCAAGTTTATGTTTCGTTTCGTTTCCGTACCAAAAGTAGCCAAGGTATATTGCCTTTGAAATTGGAAATTGGGCGAAAAAACTTTTACATGGCAGTCGCTTTGGTAGAGAGCTAGATATTCAAACAACTGTAAATAGACATTTCGGTCATTTGATCATGACAAGTTCAAGAGAAGCTGAGGTAGGGATAGTAAATAGAACATAATGAATCAGTTTCTTGTCATACAGCAGTGTGTGAATTGACCATCGTAACAAGTTGATAAGTTCACTTCTGCGAAGATTTATTAGATTACTGTGGGACATAATGCATCTTCAAACGTTTACAGTGCATTGTGTGTATCAAACTAGGTACTATATGAAGTGGCTTCAACGTAATCCGCCATGCCCACTAAAGATATATAGCAACGTGCAACTTTATTTAAAGATTCTCACAAATTACAAACTGCTGTCATGTCTTCAGCGACAAGCAGCCCATCTCTCTCAAATTTGTTGACAACCTCCTTTACGGGAGAGACAACCACTGCTGACTATAAATCTACACTTAAAACCACCTTTACCACTGGGTAAACACGGGCTCTGGAGGATTTCCGAAGTTTTCAGCCAATATGTCAGACACCGATCGCTAAAAAAAGCTAGATACGGCAACAAACTTAGGAAAGGATGGAATTGCTTTGGGGGTCATGTTACGCCAACTCACTCCATCGAGTAGTCAAAGAACGATTACGACAAGAGGGGACTTGTTCTTTACATGTTTGTGCACCCTTTCATGTTTTCCTGTAAGTAATCAATAGTTGAAGAATTTCAAATTGCATTTGTGAAGCCCACAGAAACCACGTTAGGGCACTCCCGTTCACAAGCAATGTACGTTAGGAAGTCAAATTCCCAATAATAAACTGGGACACCGGAATGACCCCTGCTACAACTATGTGAAGTAATAGGGTTTGAAAAGACATTTGACATGAGTGGCTATGGTAATTTATGAATGTTAGCATTCACAAAGCACCTTTAAAATTTGTAGATCGAATAAATGAAGAATGCACTTATTGTTTCACTGATGGAGGCGAGATATTACTTTCCACACACCCAGTTGCCTGCTGGAATGGATTATAGGACGCTAATTTGCAAGTCCTCCTGAAACGAGTCATTGTTACATTCAGTGGCATAATCAACGGAAATAATAGGAGGGGGGAGGGGACAATGGCGGAGAAGCAAAAATTGGTTCGGTACAGATTTTTCACTTCAAAATTAAGCTGCAAGAATCTGGAGAACAATGACAGTCAGAATATTCCAGGATCCCCCCTCCCCCTCCTTGCGTTCCTGGTGATTACGTTTATGAGGTTTTACTTTCTCTGTCCTCCATCTACACATGCGCCCATGTTATCGTTTTTTTGTGCTGTTTATTCGCTTCTGTTTAATTTCTTTTCCAATTTCTGGAAGACTCAATGTATAGGTATTAATGACTTTCGTTATTTACTTTGAAGTTATCATAAACCAGTTATAAGAATTTGGTTTCTTAGAATGATAAGACGTTCATTTTTCTTTCTTCACAGAGAGAAGTGGCGAAAGCGTAGCTTGGCTCGATTCGAACTTCTTAGACATCAAAGCACAGTCACCAAAAGATACGTGGAAAACTGGCAAGGTAAGAAGTCAAGGAAACCTATAATTGAATTCTTTATTGAACTGATGCCAAGATGTGGTGCATTGATGCCGATGATATTTGGTACTAGAGTATTGTGGTCACTGATCTCTGAAAGAGACTGGATTGAGCTTCCCTTCACTTTGAAGAATTAAAAGTGTAGTCACGAGTGCTGGCCCCCATTAGTTAAAATAGTGCGGGAAGGGCTGCCATGTTACGTAACATTGTGCATGTGTATAAGCTTTGTTTGATGAAGACTGAAATAGCGTCCAACGACTGAGCTCACTTTGAAACGGAAGTTGCTCGATCCAGTATTTTTAGGAGATCTGTAGTTATGGTACGACAGTGAAAGATGGTTGGAGTTGTTTTTATGCACTTACAGTTCACAAATGCCACATTCTATTAATCAAGTATTTTGATGTAATGTAGCTCAAGATTTTGCTCATAGAATTGGGAGTGAGAGAATCAGTTTGAGTTAGCCACGGAGCCGGAAGTGCGATTTTCTGCGCACTTGTTATTGATGCCAGGAAAAGTTTTTCGTTCTATTTCGTCATATTGTACGCTAATAAGCTCTGTTTCCATAACCAAATTGGCACAATTACCAATTTTCTGAAACCTTCGTACTCACTGCACTTTTTGTGCATGAATGTTGTTTTGTAGTTATTCAGTACTCATACTTTATCAATACCCTGGCCAAAGTTTGGTGCGAAAGCAATTATCTAGGTTTGCTAATGAAGTTGTGCGTGTCAGCCAGGCGTTTTCAGTTAGGAATGACAAACGAGGATGACCATGCTATTCAACGTTGCTATAAATCGCTGTAGTATGAAACCGTATTGTCTTAGGTTCTCCTCATAGGGAAAACAAGGTTTCATGTAGCCCTTTTATTTTAGATCCCTCTATGTCAACTTATTTCATTTATATTTTTTAACTAAATTAAAATGCATTTTCTGGCCCATATTCAGCACAGTGGAACTCATGTGTATGCGAAACTAAGTGACTCTGTATTAGTGTACGCGAAGAAACAGAGGTCACACCTGCTGCCGGATGGCACCGTTCTCGCGTTGCGCTGCGTCACCACTGTGCTACATCACATGGATTATTTCGACTCTTGATAACCAACTCAGTGATCAAGTTCCACACAGCAGGCACTCGAAAAAAATGAGGGATTTTCCTCGCTGTTCCTTTGATGTATAGCAATGGCCCTTAAAAGACCACTACGGGTGCACAGGTGATGATAGTATAGCTTCTTGTCATTGGCATAAGTAATCTAGTAGCTCACCCCTTGATCTGATAATGTTGCTGTCGTTGGGGGACATTGGGTCTTCTATGGCATTCTTAAGAGCTTTAGCTTACCCATACCTTTGCTAGATATATTTACTGCAGTCCCCTTCTTCGGTCTTCTTTAGCGTTATCTAACTGCTCTTTTCATGCTCGTAAGTATAACTACATGTTAAAAGTACAACTCATTTCTACATTTACACATTTCTACATTGGAGGAGTTGCTGCATCTATTTAATTTTTCTATGTTTTCACACCTATTTCTTGCCCTCCTAGAGTTAATACACAACAATAATCAACGGAGGCGTCTATTAGCTGAAAAATATGCAAATATATGGCGGCTTCGTGTCGCGGAAAAGATTGAAGAGCGCGAAAAGGCGGTTGTAAACGACGTACGTAATGCATAATTTTGATGTCCTCTTTGTCTCGCGCTCTCTACTGCATTTCTCGTAATCAGATGCACTTTTTTTTTACTTCAGACTATACATTGCTGGTTTTTCTTGATCGTGCATTTTAGTGTACAAGACAAACAATTCGTTGATGAAAATAATACGGGGATCCCACTTTGATAGCAGTTGATTAGAACGAAGAACCTTTTGCTGTGAAATATATGACTGGGAGCTAGCGATGTAAGGATACTGTGAACAGGACACCGTATCTACTTCATTACTTGACCACGCAACTAAAATGTATGTGAACAGACGATAGATGGACACTATGTACGTGAATGTAAGGTGCGTAGAAGGGGGGCAGGTGCCAAAGAGTCTGCTTTTTGGTAGGCTTCCATTGTTTCGGATATGTGAAAAAGAGTATGGTAACGGTTCTGTAGAGCTCGGCTCTGTTGTAGGGAGCGCTTTGTAAATGTATCGGATTGGAATTATTGGATTTCTTTCTTTTTCTACAGGCGCGAATACATGTTCTCAAAGTCGCTTTTCTGTCAAGATGGAAGATTCGTTTTCAATGCCAGATTGAGAAGAGACGTCAAATGGAGAAACTTGCAGATAACGTCTATACACTTAGCCGTCTTTCATTTGCTATCAATGTATGGAAGAGACAGCACTGCGTCAGATGCATTGTCCGGTATGTCTTGGCAATTAATCTTTTTGTAATTCTATGGCATTGCAGATGAATCAGAACCATAATGTTTGAAGATACGTTTGGGGTAATATGCTCGTAGCCAGTTGTTTTCCGTACTGCGAGACTGTAGCAAAGCTTGTCACTTAATCGAATCGATTGTTGTTTTCTGTAGCTATTGTGACTATCACTAACCCAAGATTTTAACAGATCAAGCACAAATTCAGAATCCTTCATAAATGAGTAAATTGCCGTAGGGCGGCTGTGTATACTTGAAAGGGGTAGGCGGTGGCCCCATTATTTTTCGTCGTGGTTTTTCGTTTTCGTTTGACTGATACAAATCTCAGGATTTCGTTACACTTAAAATTGAAATAATTTTCTTTGGATTCTGGCCTTTTGGCCATTTCAACTACTATAACGCTCCCTATTTGTTTACTTACAGATTTTGCAGGACTATCCGTTTGTATCACCTCCCACACAAACTATAAGCCCTTAAGACTAAAGATTGGTAGAACTAAGCCGTTTCTGCCGCTCCACTGCTTGATTGGCGTTGCACCACGAATCTTTACCGTTATAAAACCATATAGATTTCCTTTTCTAAACTTTTCAGAGATCAGCGCAGAAGAAAGCAGAAGCAGCTGATCAGTTCCGTATTTGCGGGGTGGCGTACTTTCGTCAAAACGGAATTGCAACAGTCTATAAGCGGTTTTAAGAGCAAGCTTCAGGATCACAATGTATCAAATGGTTCCAGCACGTTGGTGTCGTCGCATTCTTCGTCAAGTTTTCGCGCACGTGGTCTTTCCGGGTCTCGAGTCTTTGGTTCTGCACCAAACCTTCATCAAATTTCTCCCATTCCCCATTCGCCGTTGGTAACCTCTTCCAAGACGTTCCATGGGCTTCAGCAAGGTGGTTCACTGCCGAGAAATTGGCAAAGGCTTGGAGGATTCCAACGACCCTATTCTCCTCTCTCAGCATCGGACCCATGCCGGTCACCAAATGCGAAGTCTCCTCTGTCAATCCAGAGCCAAGGTGTAATCCATCATGACGATCATATCACGATGAGCCCGGTCATTGTTCCGCCGAGATTCAGTCAAACACCACCAGTCTCAGTTCACAGTGATGAAGTGAGTATTTGTGCTCGATAGACTTCGTTGCTAAAATTGGTAGTGGTGTTAGCCGGGTCTGCCATTTGCTTTTACTGATTACTTCAATACTAATGTTCGAAAAGTTTGTTGATAGTACAGAATAATAAAACTGCACGAAATAGCGAATTTATTTTGTTCAATTTTAATCTAGCAGTCAGAATTCTGATTGGCTACCTTGTAAAACACAGTTGGGTAAATAATTTCGTTGATTCCCTTTTCAGGTTATTTCTGGTGAATTGTACTCTAAGGAGTATCAGACGACGAAATCTTTTAAGTACAAAATGAATTTGCTATTTCGTGCAGTTTTATAAAACTATTGTGATATAGTTAACGTGAATTTTACCCTTTAGCAAATAGATCGCTCGATTATGGCCAATCCTATGCCAAGTTGACAGATGCGACGGCAGCCAAGTCACCCATGGAACGTCTTCTTTATCATCATACATCCTTCTATTATTAGACAAAATCAAAGCAGTAATTGATAATAATTAGTTTGAGGTATCTGAAATGTTTCTTAACTGTGATCAATTTTTTCATTGTTCCCATGTGTGCCGTTTAGTAATAAAGCTTACATGGGGTCTTTTTACATGACCTAAAAATCATTAAGCGCAGACCGACATACAGTTGCGTTTGCAAACCATATGCAGTTCTGATCTCCCTTTTCTTGTCCGTAGACTGTTGGAATGTATCGCTCGGGATCTATTGGCAGCCAGTCTCCTCCAGAAAAACCGGAGGTGCTGAAAAGGACCTTACCTTTCCTTTGTTCACAGAAGTCATTGGATGATGATACGTTATTGACATCTGGCATTCATTCGTACTCTGGATACGAAGAGGATGAAAGTGATGACGTACGTGTATTGCTTATGATGTCTTACGATGTCTTACGATCTTTATGGTGGTATGAATTTTGGAATGAAGTAAATTTGACCTTTTTTGTTGATATTAAAAGTTTGATGATCGGGGATTTGCTATCTATAGGGTCAATTTTCAGTAGAGGCAGATTGCGTTAAGTAGAGGAGTCCTTCTTCTTCATTTGTAGTGTCATTATCATTAAACTGGTACTATATTGAGCTGAACAACCGTTGCCCTTCGTGTTTTTTTATTTTGCGCCAAGCGCTTTTGATGAGTAAAACTTTGGCTACCACCATACTCACAGATACCAACCATATGTTCGGCCTCCTTCTATCCCTGCTTCCAAACAGGGTCCCCATAATTATATTCACACAGATATCTTTTTTAAGGACATGTTCGACGACAGTTGTCTTCCTCTTGACAATGTTGACTAGAAGCGGAAGATTAGTGAAGAGTCACATGGTTCAGTTAAGTGTATTTTGACTAGTAAGATATTGCTAAGAATATCAGTCGATAGTGGAAAGAGTGAATAAATCGCAGTCAGTTTAAATAGTATTTATCCCCGCCAATTTCATCATTAATTCCTTACATTTCTTTTGTTGACTTGTAATATCTTTTCGTCACATTTCAGGAAACGATGTCTTGCGCCTCTTTCCAAACCACTAATGATCCATACAGCAATTACAACAGGGAGACCTTCGTGTCTGATACTCTAAGGCATTGGAAATACCTCCCGGTCAGCATCACATTCAGAGCTTGGCTTAAGTGCACGCAGGAAAGGAGAATGCACAGCGACTTTTTTTTCCACTTAGTAGAGAAGCGAAATCAGAGGCTGATTCAGAAGTATTTCTATAGCTGGCATCGGGAGGCATACTGCAAAATAGTGTCCGAACGATATCAGGTACATTGTGTATTTGCTTCCCAAAAGATTAAATAGTTTCAGTTGTTAGATTTTTCGTTTCTTGTGATCTGCAATATAATATTGGTTAGCGGGACTCAAGCTTGTCAAAAGGTTTAGCACAGTCGTCTTCTAACTACTCTTTTAATGACTGCGTCGTATGAAATTGATAACAAGTGTTTAACTATTTACATGAGAATAATAGTTTGTAGACGTTAGCTGTTTCTAAAGAGCGAAAATACATCAAGTCATAAACATTTCAATCCTATTAGATCGTAAATCTTGAGTTTTCTATTGAAACTCGTGTAACTTCAGCAGCACGTAGTCTGTTTTAGACTTTGATTCGAAGTGTAGATAGAACCTGTTTTATTCCTTAATAATTGTAAAACCTAGAGCAGTTTAAAGTGAATCTGACCGTTCCCAAATTGGTTGCATTACCGCGAAAACAGTCGAAAAAGACTAAGAAAATGTTTCTTGGCAGCATGAGTGTACCCATGGCAACAAAGTTTGCGGCGAGCCAAGATGGCGCATGAAATAGTACTATTGAGCAACCAGCCGTCACTACTGTCTGAAATGATAGGCCAATATTGTAATAATATTGTTTTCCAAATACCCAAGAAGACAATTGCATAGTCTCGGTAGGTAAGAATCACTTAGTATGTAACTTTCCAGACTTAAAAGATCAAGTCTATAGGTTGGAGAAAGACGAAAAGAAGTTTAAATTTGCCGAAAGGTCGAGATATACTTACGACCCACTTACTCTATTATGCTGCTCTGATTCTGTCTAACAGTAAGTTTTATCACACTTATAACTCTAGCGACAGAAACAACTTAGCAGAGGATTGATAGCATTGTGTGAATATGCAAAGCATCGTAAAGTAGAGCAGAGCAGAATTTTGTCAGCTGAGCTCCACCGAAGGAACAGCCAACTCCGACTGATATTTTCGAGGTGGAAAAAGAGAGTAAGTTAAATAATATGCAATAACAAATTTATAATCGATTTACGGGTGTAAGTGTGGTGTTTTAAGGTGCTAGGAATAGTAATCTCCCGTAAAAACTACCTGTTTGTCTCAAGGAGTAAGAAGCACGATGATGAGGTTGCCACGGACTTGGTGTAATATTCGCCTGAATCATGATGAAGACACTACTTTCTCGGTGTGTTACTTGAATCAAGTATACAAGCCCTTCGGTAGCACGATTGTAAGCCTGCGCAGAGGCCACGTACTTAAAAGAAGACGGAAACTTGAAATGATTCCCCTTGGCAATGTCAAAAGTGTTAGATGCACCTAATAAACCCTCTTGCTGACAAGAATTATTAGTTAAGTCGTAGGATTTTCTACCGAAATGACATAAAACTTTCTGCAAAGTAGATATGTAGGGGTTGCAATATGTGCGGGTGACTTTTAAGTTTCCATTGGGGCCTAGATTTTGTTAGTATAGAGGGAAGTGCTATGCCTTTAAATCATAGGCATGGAATATGTTGATTTCCAAATGCTCTGGAAGCATGAAATCTTGCGCATGCAGTTTTTGTGTCTATTATCTCTCTTACAGGTGTATGGATCTATGTAGTACGGAACGAGCATGTTGATGCATTAGCTTTTAGTTGTATTTAAGCGGCCACTTGCGGAAATACTTGATTATAACTTAGTAATACTTCCTTTGGTTTTTTCAGTTTGTCGGCAGGAGGAAGATCCAGCATTTGATCAGCCGATGGCAAAATGCGGCCGTATCTTCAGATGAACAGAAAGAACGTTGTAACCGCTTTAAAATGCGGAAGGATGAGAGAATGCTTGCACAGGCATTTATAACATGGAAATCGATGAGAGAAAAATCAGTTTGTGCGAAGGAGTTTCATCGTTCGAAAGTGATGGAAAAGTTAGTAGATGTTTAAAAGAAGTATTCACGTTTCTCGAGTTCTTATTGCATAACCTTAAAACGTTCTCTTGAAATTGTCTGTTACACAGTGTAATAATTTAATATCAGTTACTGCATCTGTATTTCCGATGGGTGCATATTGATGAGTGTACAACAATAATGCCTAAACGTGTTTAAACTGAAGTACAATGAAGCTGTACCTTATTACAATAACTGGATTTAATGTTCCATTATGTAAAGATTAGTATGGAATTATGCTAGTAACTAATATGGCAGAAAATCAATTTCTTAGAAACAGCTTGCGGTGGTAGTATATTCTATAGGCCCGGGAAAAGTGTACAAAATTGATGAGCTGCGTAGCAGATTTTAAGGTTATTGATGGTTTGAACGACGATCGTTAACCATCCGGTAATGTGTGTTTGTAGAAGAAAAATTGGATTGACCCGTTTAGAAGATGGCATTTCAATTTTTTGTACTTTTCTACCCTTCTTTATGCCTTTTCCGTACACCTCTTGTTAGTGGCATTACAAACAGGTATTAGAGTAGAGATGGTGTAAATTTATTATGTGAACATCTGAAATTAATTTTTATGTGATTTGATTTTATTTCAAGTGTGGTGTTTCACTGGCACAGAATTGCAGGAAGACAGATCGAACAGAAGAGGAAATTAGGCAGGTTCTTAAAAGGGACTGTTGTGAGCAAGGTATAGACATACAACCAGAGTCTGAATTTTTTAGTGTTGTGGTGTATGCTTGTACGTTATTCTAATGTAATTATCATCACACCCATCGTTTTTACTGTCATAATCATCATTTTCATAATTACTAACATTCTCATGACCTTTATCATTTAGATCATCATAATCGTTATCATTAGTATAAATGTGATTACAAGCATCATTTGATATGACAGATGTCACTCTCGTAGATTAATATACGGTTTAACCTGATTCCATAATGTCCATTGAAGATCTAAAAGCCTTAAAGATTTTTATAGTACAAAACATCAGGATAACACGAAATACTTGTACTTAAATGCTTCTTGTGTCTGACACATACAAAAGGATACTGATACCTGGCGATTATTTTGAAGATAGAGCCAATGAGAATTTGGACTGCCTGACTACTGTTCTGCTTTCTGACCAATCGGTGCCTGCCAAAACTATGTGACTAATCGATAAACGCAATAAAATGGCACATTTTTTTATTCTTCAAAACAAAGTTTTTCTTGTTAGTATGTAAACAGATGTCAAAACAGCCAAGTAAAAAGCAGATGTAGCCTTCCTTGTAATACGAAGCACATTAAGTGTATTGGCCACACGAGGTTAGTTGACAGAATGAGCCCGCATGTTCCTTCTTTTATTTGTCAAGTACCACCTGAGAAAAGAAAATAGCCACCTTGGGTTTCAAAAACCCAAAGTACTATTAAATAGTATGACTCTGCCTCAGGACAGTACTTGCTCAGAACCCCAGACTAAGTAGAAAATGTATGCAGAGAAGCGCTTCGCATTCATGTGGAAGACTAAATTTGCTTTTCATCTGGTTATTGACAGTTATTGTTCGAAAACACAATAACAGTTAGGCAGTCTGCATTCTGATTGATATTTTTATTATCTCTTTTTGTAGGTTGGAGGTGTATATATGACCTCCCTTTAGTAATCACGGTTTCCTTTAATTGATACAGGGTCTCATGTTGGCTATTTTCTACTTATTTTATTTAGTGCTTTTACACATGGCAAAATCAGTTACAAAGGTCTCGGACAGCAGAGCAGAATGCAGAGGTAAGATGACCCTCACAAGTTAAATGTCTAGCATTGCACGTATCAAGTTGGGAGAACCGTGAGAGGGTTCTTACAAGTCGCACATTCTTTGGAGGAAAGTTACATTCTTATATAGGGCAAATTACGAGATAGGATTCCTTTCATTGGCTGTGCATTGACGTTAAAAGGGCGGGTAAGAAAGGTTAAAAGCGATCAGAGTCCACAAAGTGACGTAGAATCGACTACCTCATTGTAATCCACGCCTAATCCAGTTCAACAGCCCTTGTCTTTAACACTCATAATAAGATGAATTCGTCCTCAATAACACTAATGCCAAGATATAATTAGATTTTATCAGCAACTAGCAGAGATACCCGGCGTTGCTCAGGATGTTAATCCATAAAAATAAATACAACATTTTAAAAATTCTATCTATGCATTTATTATCAGGAGACGTTGATGAAGCACATATTGATGAATGTGAAAATCCTGACAAAAATCAAATGGGATAGTTATAAGAATTGTAAATTTTGATGCACATATATCATGGAATATATGTGAAACACATTAAAATTCTAAATTGATAAAATAAATTAGCATTCTTGATCACTTGAAACGCTGAGTTTATGCTCTCACCCAAGAGTTTTATTGTATACGATGTTTTTGGTTCTGCCTCCTGGAGCCAACTTGCTTTTATGATCCACCCCTAAGTTCAGCCTCCTTCATGCCAAAAATGGTGAATTTGACCTTTCGAGGCCCATTGGGTTCACCCCGAGGGGGTTGTCCGGATCGACCCGGAGACCAGATCCTGTTCCCCTAAATCGGGGTCGCCCGACTATTTTGCTTTTATGATCCAACCCTGATTTTAGCCTCCTTCATGTCTAAAATAGCGATTTGTACCTTTTGACACCCATGGGGCTCACCCCTAGGGGGGCGAGGGGGGCAATGTGCCTAAAACCTGCCCATGGGTGTCAAGAACACACGGCAAAATTTGGTTGGATTTGGTCATGGGGTCTGGTAGGAGAAGAATAACATACAGATAGACAAACAGACCAATGTCAGGAGTATTTAGTAGATGGTTGAAAAGTACGTTCTACGAAGGTGTCTGTATTTTGACGTGACTCTGAAGGACGGTTCTTTTAATTAGTCGTTATTACACATATTTTATCGTCAAATTGACATCTTCCATTTGTAACAGCAATATATATTTGGAAGAAATCCAAGCACTAACCAAACGCACAAAGTACGTATTAAAGTGCACGAAGCAGCAAAATCATTTTAGTACTGAAAAGCTTTTTTCCGTCAGGCACTCCTCAGAGTACAAAATCGTCGGTTTCGCGGGCACTGATTGGTCACAACAACACCATTTTTGCAGTCAGAGTTCTGATTGGCTACTTTTAAAACACAGTTGGGTTAAGTTTCATTGATTTCTTCTCAGTTTCAATTCTGACGATTTTGTACTCTGAGGAGTGTCAGACGAAAAAGGCTTTTCAGTGCTAGAATGTTTCCGCTGTTTCTTGCAGTTTTATTCTTTTGTACCCCAGCAAACGTTTTAGAATGATTATTGGCAGGATATTGGTGATTTATTCGGCGGAATCATTTCTAAGGAAATGATATTTTATAGGAATAAGGTAGAAGGGAGCCAATCAAAGTTGGGAAGCCAGGCGTGCTCTTTGTCTCTCTTTAAAATGATCTTATCCGAATGACATGCTTGCCTGTGTCCTTATGCCTCGTTCCTTTTATAAAGAAGTTGCAATGAGCTTTCATACGCCAAATTTGTTTTCTAAGCCGATCTTTGGAGGCCGTGGTCTCCCAATAAATATTCTTTAAAAGTAGAAAAGGATTTGTTATCCAATAAAATGTCCGTAAGGGTACTTAATGTCTTACTCTAAATTCACAACTATTTCAGAATTCATCCTTAACTGGCTAAAACAATGGTGACGCCCTTCTTGCCCAAATGCCACTATGAATTCTGTTGGCTGCAGATTCCATCGCGGAAGAGGTGAAATGCCAATGCACAATCAACTGGTTAATTGGAGTTGCTTTAAATCCGTTGCCAAAACACTACCCATTAACAGCTCTTTTGCATTGCATATCACGTCTGACTGACATACGTATAATTGGCCCCGTATTTAGTGTCTATTTCTGATAATTACTTCCGTCATTTGGTTGCCTTTGGTGTTAGAAGATTTCTTTATTGATTTGAGACGTTTTTTTTATGGCTGACGTACGTTTCTTTTTTTAATTTATTTCCCTTTAGATTGTGATGAGAAACCACTTACTCTGCATTGTCAGAAAATGGAATGCATTTGTTGAGAGTAAGCAAATAAGACATTAATAACGATACTTTTTAGTGCTGTTTTCCGGCAAAATCAGACTTTGTCTGGAGATTTACAACTTATGTCAAAGTCTGGTGATATAGAGGCTTCTGTAAGGACATTGCTATTAAATTGGGACTGGGCTTTGTTTCTTAAAGATTACTAGCAGTCTGACTTCTTATTGGCTACTTTCAAAACACAGATTGGTATAAGTTTCTTTGATTTCTTTTCAATTCCAACTGACGATTTCGTACTCTGAGAAGTGTCAGACGACGAACGCTTTTCAGTACTAAAATGTTTTCACTGTTTCGTGAAGTTTTGTTGTTTTGGTGTATATAGTGTTTAAACTAGAGGCGTTTGAATCTCAAAAATCTCTGGTAAAAAACTCTGTTGGTATTCCTTGGATCCTTACGCTTGGATTCAGCATCAAATAATAAGGTTTGTTAGACAGATTTAAAAACTTTGAAAGCTGATGCTGGGAAACGGCGTCACACTCAACTATTGCCATTGACGTTTTCACTAATAGGGCAACATGACTATTGAGTATTTTTTTCTATAATTCAGACATTTTCAAAATCGTGACGTCAGAATTTCCCTCTTCATACTATGGTGGCGAACGGTCAAGTTCCAGCACGAAGTTAAACACGAATCTAAATCTGATTTTCTAACGCTGTTATCTTATCACCTCCAAATTGCAATTCTACTCTTTACTCTCGGTTATATATGACTATGTATACAAAAGAAATTAGTTATATAGTTACGTAATCTTGTGAGTACAATAAACGTCAGAACTAGCGACATAGAAATTCTTAGCAGATTTTTCCCAGTTGATTTATGAACCAAATAGTATACCCGCGCCCACCCCCGTCCTAAAGTGATTTTGTAATAATCAGTCAGGGAAAGAGTTTAATGTTATCATACGTTTTATGACCCAGTTTCCGATTAACGACGCTCTCATTAGCGCCGCACATTCGTTTAAAGATTTAAATTTAAGTCTTATGGCTTATTAAAAGTAAGGCGGCAAAGAAGACGTTTATCAGCAATAGCACTGATGTTCTCTCAAAGGACGTCCAGGTCATGTCACGTTGCTGGGTCATTTGCGTTTCCGGATACCTATGACCATTTTAGGTTTGTAAATTCCCCTATTCCATTACGGTTCCCTAAGGGCGAGCAACTTATCCGTCAATGTCTTCGTCCTTCGTTCTCGTTCTTGACGTTCTCTTCTAATTTTCTATTGGTTCATCTCGCTAACAACTTTCCTGTTAAGTTGTTCATAGTGCCAATCGAATGCCAACTGGCTCTGAGGCCCTTTCTTGGTTACTGGACAGGAGCGCTCTTTCGAGATTACTGGAGCTGGGAGCTCGTTCGTGGGTGCTGGAGGGAAAAGCTCTTTCGTGGTTCTTGAGTAGGGAGCCCTTTCGTGGTTCTTAAGTAGGGAGCCCTTTCATGGTTACCGGAGGGGACGCTCTATCGTGAATACAGAAGGTGGAGCTGTACAGTGGCTAATTGAGGGAGAGCTGTGTCGTGAATACTGGAGGGGAAGCTCTTTAGTGGTTAATGGAAGGGGAACTCAGTCGTGATTACTGGAGGGGGAGCTCGATCGTGATTATTAGAGGGGAAGCTCGATCGTGATTACTGGAGGGGAAGCTCTGTCGTGACTACGGGAGTGGGAGCTCAATGCTGATTACAGTGCTATTAAGAACATCAATAACACACGTATCTATTAACCTGATTTTATTTCTGAAAATGTAATAACGAGTATTTGGGATAATATCTCCTTTACTCTATTTGATTGCTTTTGTGCTACTCTTTTTGAACCTGTTGGAACCGCAGTATTTCAGCATAAAAGATATCTTACGTTCTATAGGTAACCTTTATTAACCAGTTAGTAAATCATTACGTAGCATTGTAACATCGTTGCAAGCCTTTTATGCTGTATGAGTTAAATAGTTAATTAGTGCTTGCCTTATACTCCCTTTGTAAAATACTAATGTTTGTTGTAATTTTGTAGAAAGGAAAGCAATTGCTCGCATCAAAGAGGAGTTCGAACTGTGTCACAAGAAACGCCTGGTACGGACTCTGTTCTATCATTGGTTGACCGAAAAAAGGAAATTTGATGATGCTAAATCGTACGCCAACGTTACACTTTTACAAAGGTAGGTTAAATATCTTTTTCAACGCCACTGTAATCTGCGTGTGCAAGGATTGGTTCAGTGCCCCCCCAGCATCTTCTGGTAGCAACACCAGACATATACTAATACTTATCTGTCATTTGCTGCCTACCTGGCTTTCTCTCGTTAACACTTATTATCGAAAATAAAGGATTTGAAAGGGGTTAAAGTACACATCTATAATACAGTGTTGAAGCCAATCTTGCTATATGAAATCAGAAAGCTGGACACTAACATCCAAAATTAAATCCAAGTTACAAGCAGCAGAGATAGAAGTTTTATGAACAATCACAGGTGTGACAATGACAGTCAGACTTAAGAATAAGCAAATTAGAGCGAATCTGAATGTTAAACAATTGCTAAATGTTGTTGAAGAAAGTAAGCTTGGATGGTATTGGCATGTCATGAGGATGGACGATACAAAAATATCCAAAAAATACCTAAGATGGCGACCAACAGAAAAGAGGCCAGTTGGAAGACCACGGAAGAGATGGCTAGAGGGAGTGAACGGAGCTTTCAGCAGGAGAGGAACAAAGGCAGCCCGAGTCGAAGAAGAATAATGGTATGAAGGCAGATGTCGCTGGAGAGCCTTTGTGAGATGTTCACCAAGCTGACAGATAGAAACTTTGTAACAGGAGGATTTAAGAAATGATGAGTGACTCAAATTTCAGTTCTCAAATTCGCGCTTCTCGATAATGCCCAGCACCTTTCAACTGACTTTTGACAAATTGCTGGACTAGGTGACAGTCCTTCCATAGTCAAGTCATATGGCACGGAGAAACTGGTCTCCAAATTTGCGTAGAGCTGGATGTCGATTTCTACGATGTGGTCCATCTAGCTCAGTTGATAGAGTACACGCTGCTGACTCGTGATTCACTGGTTTTAATACCAGCGGTGACGTATTTTGTCTTTCTCTGAAAATGATTACAGAAGTATCACTTTGTGTGTTTCTGTAATTGCAGTCCAACTACTCATTGTTAAATGATCAATCGGAAAAGATGCTAGCTATAGTATTACCAACAGGATTAGACCCATTGATCTGCGCATTCGTGGTGTACTCTCTTCTAACTGAACTAAGTAAGCTCCGATGATGAGAGTCTATTTTCTAGTCACCGCATCAGCTACGAATACCCCACCAGTGGACATCGGCATGCTCTACCCAATTTTTAAAGGCTGTTTTCAGTTTGTAGACATCGCGAATTTGTTGGCCCTGGGTTCGATTCCCGTTCGTGACACTTTTTTTATGTTTCTCTAGTGTCTTTCAAAGTTATAACTTGAAATTCTCCCTTCTTAAAAACATTTCCTTAATTTTTTGTATAAAATTGGTCAATCGTAACACTTTGCTGTTTATTATGTAGGTGTGTTATCTCCTTCTTTTTAGGATTTTTCAAGCATGGCTTTATTACTCCGACGAGAAAATCAATCTGAAAGTTAAGATAAAGTGTTTCAAGAAAGCGGAAGGAGTTTCTTTGGTATGTGCTCTGAAATTGTATGAAGAATACTGTTATATTGAAGTCATAATTTTATGACTTGAATGTGTAATCTAAATCCTGTCATTTAGATATAAACTTTTTCATTCTTATTGCAGATTTAGAGACTGATTGACAGGATACCACTTAAATTTGATTTGGTGGTGTTTTTAAAATACATATTTATGGGTACCCAAAGCTATGATTACTTATTAACGAATTTCCTACTTTTGAGATTATTTATAGACCCGTTTTTAAGTTTATTGAGTTACTAAGTCGTCCGTTGATTCTAAACTCCTTTGCTATTAACTTGAGAGTTTTAAAGTTTGGCAATTGAACGGTATAAAGTCGTCAAGTCTAATCTTTTTTCGAAATGGCTACGCTCTTCTATTAAGAATTATTATGGTGTGTTAGTATATCCCAGCCTCAGCCCCATGATAAAATTGTTGGGATAGACATTCCCGAGGCGTTCATTGGAAGATCACTGTACGTACTGACGATCGTCGATTAGTCTCACCTACAAAAGCCTCAAAAAGGAATAGTTGGTTCGAAGAGATCGCGCTGGCAACCCGATCATAGGGTGATAAGGGGTGTTGTTTTAAATAGAATGTTTCGCGAACTTTAGTAATACATGCCAATATCACCAAATGCATAGGAACGTAATCAAGACAGGGGAGAGGCACAAATAAGAATGGCGCCGAGTAGGTAAAGTTCGCCCCGTAGTGAGAGTACATAACCTTCACTTTCTTTAACAAATTCGGATTATTTACGTTCCAGCTCAACTATATTCCAAAGGGACGAGATTTGAATGAGCCATTACTTGCCATTGTTTAGTGCCATTGTTTGTTTTAAGTATTTGATACAGTTCCTCGCCTCCCATTTTGTCCTCCCATTTTGTCCTCCCATTTTAATGGCTATTGTAGTTGCTATTGTAGTTAGGGGAGTCAAGGACTTTACTCTTCGCACCCTAGTACAATTTTCAGTTCACAGAAATTAAACTAGATATCTAAACAATTCATAATTTGGGGCACCCTTCCTTTATCGTATCAGTTAATAATTTGATCGTCAGTCTCTCTTGCTATTTTAAAGTAACAGCGCAAGGTTCTTTTCCATAAAGGTTGCACTACCCATCTTATGAGTCCCACATTTAATATTAAATCAACTGCCTTACCTCTGTGGTTCTGTGACTGCATCCCCCATGAGTGCTCCAAATATGGCATTTCTTGGGCAAATTGGTGTAGCACATAGCATTCAAACCTGCAGAACCACAATAATTTCTCCCAGCCGTTCCTGCTCTTGGGTCAGTGCTTACACCTCTCTCGCAGAAACCTATTGCATGGATGCCGCTCTGTGTACAAGAACATAAGATTCATCTCTCAGGTCTATACACTCTTTGTGTAACTCGTTGGAACCTCCAGGCGTATGCCTCATAGAGAACCGCCGGCTTATATGATTGTACATTTATCAATAAAGGGAATTATATTCTGTTTACACTCACAAATTAGCACATGTGATTATATCAGTTGCTATTGTTATTTAATCCGGACGAAGAAGAGAGCACTGTTTACGTATTCCGATATGATCATAACTAGGTGAAAAATGACCTTTTTTGAAGACAAAGGCGAAACGTTTATCTCATCGTAGAAATGGTGCACAACATACATCCGAAAAAGTAAACATAAATGTGCCCCAAACTTTAAAGGAATTTCTTTGAACTGTTAAACAGTATTGGTGAGTCAATATATGTCAGAATTGATTTCAACGCTGCATGTGAATGGAAGAGTCTATCAGGTACTTTCGATCTTTAACTTTAACCTTTAACAACACGTGAAAGTTCTCTTTGTGAAGTCATACACTTAGCAATGTAATTTAATTTTTTTTTTTTACGTATGTAAGGCTATCCTCTTTACTTGTGATCGTTATTACCCTATAGGTGTCTGAGTTTAATATATCATTAATATATTAATCAGTCAATGAACGAGTACATCGATCAATAAAAAAATGCATTAATAGACAGATTAATAGATAAGTAAATATAAATAATCAATTGAGTATATGAATATGCACGATGATCGATTAGTCGATTAATTGATATATATATATATACTCATTTATTTATATCTTTGGATGAGTACAATAAATTTTTATCTGTAGCTTAACAGCAATATTCAATTATACAAAGGTGCAAAAATAAATACTTTACTTTTAGCGAGCTTATAAATTTTAGGTACAAAATGAAGCTATATCCAGAGAAGACTTGTTATCATTCTCTCTTCTTCCATAGCTTCAAAGCAATTTTCAGCTCTGGAAAAGACTGACTGTCGCATCGCAGTTTCAGAAGGCAAGACGAACTGAGAAGAATTCGAAGACCGTTCGTCGGCTATTCGTCGTATGGCGTCTTGCTTTTCTCGAAATGAAGGCGCGAGCAATGATAAATAAGAAGAAACTAATCACAGCGATAAGTAAATGGAGAGAAAAGGGCAACAGATCACAGAAAGTAATTGATATTCAGTATACTTTTTTTTTCTTTATTCTGTTTGAATATGAGATATGATGATGCTCTGCTGTTTGTGATACCACTGTCGCCAATTGCTACAAAATCTTTGTAGGAACTGACGTTTTTGCTTTTATTTCGATTCTACTATAAAATTGGAAGCTGCTCATCTGCTATGAACGAAGACTGATAATGAAGCCGCCCTGCAGACATAACTATCCTTCCTAGCTATAGGATATGTAAAATTCTAACGTGACAGGAGACTCTGGGGGTAGTTCTGTAACATTCCCTTGATTACGGACGCCACGGGTTTTTACATTGCCAATATAAAGTGTAGTCAAAATAGGTTTGGCTATATTCTTTCGTTTGAAAGGGCAGAAATATTGAAATTTAAAAACTAGCATTCCTCCAGTAAAAGTTTGATGTGGAGACTTCTACCATACTTACCCAGGTACTTGTTAATTTAACTTTGCGGGCCATTGTGAAATTTGTTCCATCTGTGGCACGGTCCCCGTTGTATTTCGCAGGACATCGCAAACTACAAACATAGAACCGAGCGCCTCTTGGATGTTCTCTCATATGTTGTATTCTCATTTTGGAGAGAAAAAATTGCTCTCAACGAAAAAAATAGCCTAATTAGAATAATTAAGAAATTTGGTCCTTAATTGAATATGTTATTTCCCTATTTACCATGGTAGTATTGTAACAGCTCGAATAAACAAGCGTTTAGAGTAGGCGCTGCTTTCTCATGGTTACAACACTCTGTGCAAATCAAAACGATAAGGAGCTTTCTCATGCAAGTATCACGCATGATATGACAAGATGTACTGATTTGTTATTTAAATCGTCAGTTATTAGTACCTATATTCGATTAGTGTGTTGTTATGTTTGATACTAATACCACTGTACACCTTGCTTGTTTCACGTATATTTAGGGATAGAGAGCAGTTCATATACAAATTCTTCTCGTCGCCGCAATTTGTCAGAATAGGTTTTAACGTGCTAGGGTTTTGAGCTTTCCAAGCTAGATCAACCAGTTACATCGCAGATGGTGGAATGTTAGAGACTCGTTAGAATTCTTGAAACGGTGACTAGTCCGATTTGGATCAGAGGTCACAAAATAGATTACGTTATTTTTCTTTCATGACCAGAAACCTCGATATTTGTAGAGTATTAAGTGCAATTTAACACGAGGTACAAAATATCAAAATTGATGTACGTAATGAAGAAGCTTCTGCTTACTTTATGTTCGATTAAACTTGTTGCCCGCATAACCCTTTGAGGTAAAGCGATATATGTTTTTCACCAAGGTAATCTATTTTATCTTGATATATATGACCGCAAGTTCTTTCAGACTCTAATAAAAGTGAGACTGCTTTCTCGTCCTCCCAACTTACAGAAGTGCATAATAAGCCGGAATTAGCAATACATCTTGCAATGTCAAATTCTGGCAAGGTCTTCCTGATTTTGGTAAACTCTTCTTTTTAAATCAACAGTGCCAGCCTCTCGGTCACTCTGAGGCGCAAGAAGATCGGAAAATAATGGTTCAATGAAGTGTAATGTTGATTCTTTTTTGAAAACGAAGGATTCTCTCAATATAATATTATTAACTATTAACCTCTTTCCGAGTATTAATCAACTTTATTTCTAACACTTTGTCGCTGTAGCGTCGGCAGATTACTCGGAAAGCATTTAAGAAGTGGGTTGCTTTCACAGGAGGTGAGATTTTTACTGTACTTAGCAAACATTAGGTAGTGTCTTTGCGGCAAGGCATCATATGGTGAGCACTAAGATCACTGGAGGGAGCAAATAGAAATCATGGGAAGTAGAGTGGGTTTTTTTGGTATAGGGCAATAGTCAGTATGCCCTTCTTCGATAATCTAGAAGTTGTCTGTCGTGTCGCAATGAGTGATTTAAGTGATACGTTACCTGCTTTGATACATGTGGTGAGAAAAAACCTTTAAATTCAGTATGAAGTGACCAAATGTCTGATTAGGAATCACGAGGCTCACAATTCTCTGAAATGTACGCATCCATCATGACCCTGTTACAACACCATAGACAATGATATTACCAAAGAAAAGAAGTTTCGCGTAAAATTTTCTCAATTCGCTAATGTCCGTCATGCAGAAGCATAATGTTATTGGCAGACGATAGCAGCTTTCTTTGAGATACTCTTAGTAAACTATCAGGAGGTGTGAGTAAAAGCGTAAGGACTCAATACAGTACACAAATAATTCGGAACTGGAGTTATTAGTACCAATTCCAGATAATCGATTAACACCCGTTTACAGCAATTTTGGTATTTTAAACCTATGATACTTCTATAAGAGATCGGCATTAAAACAAAAAAAATTTAAGTTGCGGCATTATTATGTTGTTTATGAAACAATTATTGTTTGTGTACAAGATATGTTGCAGTGTTCTTACTTATAAAAGACGCTTTCGGGTTGTTGGTAATGAAATGAGAGGTCGCGTGGAAGGAGGAATTCTTGTACATTGCAGTTGTTATACCGTGTTTTGTCGAAAGCTGTTGGTTTCTGTCAACCTTCTGACGGAGCCTTATCAACTGAACTTACTTTTGGTTAATGTTTTATTCTGATATCCTCATGCTTCTTGTACATAGTGTATTTTGAAGTGAATGAAATTTGACGAATTACGTTAAGACCCGTACCAACTGCAGTGAACGATAGTTTGCTTTGCGTAGACGCTTTCATTGGGCCTTTATTATACGGTAAATTGATAAAGCGTTTGTGCTTCCCTGCGCTATGATAAGCCCACTCCCACCCCCTGTTTTCATCTTTATTTAGATATATTAGCCCTTGTAGGGCATGCTTTAAAATTTGGGCAGTAAATCCTGGCTGGGTTGCAATTTACCCATTCAAAACGCACGAGGTTTCAAGGGCAATAATGATTAGGGTGGAGTTGAGCCATGAAGTTTGAAGAAACTACGAATTAACAACTTTTACGTTTAATTAGCTTGTAAATGAGAAGCCAATTCCACGACATTAAAATTATTTTGAAGAAAGTTCATACCTTTCAGGGCTTTTGGAATTTTTTTTTCTTATTTCTGTTGGCTGTAGGTCGTGTGTTAAACGAGAGGAGGGCGATTTTGTTTCATGCTGAAAAGGATCGCGTCAAACTGCATGTTACATTCCAAAGATGGCTCCAGATCGTAATACGTGTAAATTCAGCAAAAGCAGCTTACCGAAAAGCTCTTATACAAAGGTAAGTTCGTGATGCGTAATATTTGGTAAACTTTATCATGCAGTTCCTTAGACAAAGAACGAAAGATTTTAGGAGGTTGTTATGTCTTGGTGGTGCCGGAAGTATCATAGTTAGCACCGAAACCTTTCCTTTTTTTGCACTTTTGTGCAAGTATTATCTTAATTGCAGCTCCTTAAACATGTGACGGTAAGATTTATCTCGTTCTTTCCCATACCCACTGATGTCTTATTCATTTGTCTCGCGAATGAAGTATCAATCATACATCAGAGACAGTTACGAGTTTGAGCTTTAACGGTTTGAATTTGGCGATCAGGAGTCAGTAAGGTCTAATGTTACGTTCCCCGAAAATCTTATGCTTCTGTTTGAATGAACCCGAAACTTTGAGCAGGGATTTCCGTTCTGTTTAACAGACCCTCTACTATAGTCGTTGAGGTAATTCTCAAGTTAGAATAAGTGTTCTTTGCAACAGTAGATTTTAAACTGGGATTCAGGATTCCACCACTAGTAGCATAATTTGACCTGTCAAAGTAGGTAAGACAACTTTTGATGTACAGAAGATCGGCTATGTAATGAAACGTTTTGAATTTCCTTACTCGTCATTTTCTCTCTCATTACTCGTCGCTCTAACTAAGAAAATACGCTGAGGCCCTCCTTTTAAATTTTGCTTTGATTGCCTCAAGCATTGCTTAGCGCAACAAGGATTTATCACGTTTTACTACTTATCAATTTCCAAAAAATTTAAAATCGCCTTTATTGGAAGAAGGCACACCAGTACTGGGTTAGAGGCACGAAAGATGAGACGTGTACCTCATTTTAGGATAGGAAAGAGAATTCACCAAAGCTTTCGCTTTGATTTTTTTCTCCGTAATTTCAGTTGTAAGGAAATGTTTCACATTAACTTCCTATACGATTTAGTGTCTTAAAAATGGAAATCCTACATTTTGGGGGTTTTGGGGGGAGGTGGGTTGGGAATAGAGCTGGTAGCTCCTCGTATCTTACGTATGTATGATATCATGGCCAGATAATTTCTTAGATATTCATTTCATCTTCGTTTCAAAGCTATTTCTGATAATAAGTCTTAAGATGTTGGAATGAGGTAGGGGGTTGAAAGACGACACAACTGATAAGATACAAGAGTACGGAAATAATTATGTTGATCAGAATTTCAAAAGGGCCGAGTAATCTGAAATACTTATAGAAGAGTTATAAGATCCTAAGCTGAAAAAAAGCAAACAAAATGTTCATTTACGAATTATGATTGGCGACTCCTTTCTTTAGTCTTTCCCCAAAATTGAAGATTTGGTCTTTATCTGTATCCTAATGACCATAAAAGAGTGGTTGCTCTTTTCATACATTCAAACATCCTAATGACCATAAAAGAGTGGTTGCTCTTTTCATACATTCATACATCCTAATGACCATAAAAGAGTGGTTGCTCTTTTCATACATTCATACATCCTAATGACCATAAAAGAGTGGTCGCTCTTTTCATACATTCATACATCCTAATGACCATAAAAGAGTGGTTGCTCTTTTCATGCATTCATACATCCTAATGACCATAAAAGAGTGGTCGCTCTTTTCATATATTCATGCATCCTAATGACTATAAATTAGTGGTTGCTCCATCGATACACTCCATCGAAACATCTTCATGACTATAATAGAGTGGTTGCTCTTTTCATACGGTCAAACACCCTCATGACTATAAAAGAGTGGTTGCTCCATCGATACATGTTTTCGAAGTAGAAAAGAAGGGGCTCGTTAAGTAGCCGTAGTCTTCGATGTCGCTCTTGTAACATATATTCACTTATAGCTAAGCAAAGTAAGCGGGATGTCGATTTGATTTAGTTGGCGAATGTTCAAATTTTTTTTGTCTCGTGGGTCAGGTCACTTGGCTGATATACAAAAGTCTATCAACTTTAGTTTTTGATACCTGAAACTTCTTGTATTTCATCATTAGCATTTTCAATGTACCTATTCAGTTGAAATGTGAAAACTTTGAAAAATTGAAATAGTAGTGGACAGGAACCATATCGTGTTGCTAATATGAATAACAAATTATCGTTTTCTTCGTCGAGTTCTCACGTAGAGTTGTCTACTCTAAGGTGGTATGTGAATAGCTATGATCGATTTTGACCCGAACTTTACTCCATCAGGTTTTTTAACGTTGTCCTAATCGATTCACACTGTAAATTTCGGTAAGACTTCTCATTGCCCTAGAATTGTTGCCAGCTGTCTCTAACAATTTAGTAGGATTAAATCGCAGAGCTCTGTCGGGAATGTACACAGTATTGTATTTAATCGATGGATTCTGAGCCTGTTGAGTTGGAGCAAGTCAAAGTTATGGAAACACCTGCTTCCACACATGACGTGCGTAATATCACAGCTGTATGGTTTCCTCAATGGGTTAGCAGCCAGCCCATGACAAAATTCTGACAAGTTTCCGTTTGTTTCAATCTCCTCTAGCGATTAACTACTAATGTAGCTTCTCCAAAGATGATGATGATGATGACGATGATGATGATGACGATGATGATGATGATGATGATGATGGCAATGATCATTATCATCGTCATTATTACCCTCCTCCTTGCCCTACTTGCCCTCCTCTTTGTCGTCTTCCTTCTGGACCACCTATTTCTCGTCCTGCTCCTTCTCGTCCTGCTCGTCCTTCTCCTCCTTCTTGTCCTCCTCATTATCATCACCATCATCATCATCATCATCATCATCATCATCATCATCATCATCATCATCATCATCATCATCATCATCATCATCATCATCGTCACCATGGTTGTCGTCGTCGTCATCATTGTCATCGTCTTTTTCTTGTAAAGTAAAGTACACAGCATTAATATAACGCCCTTTCTATGCCAGGTATATTCAAAGGCGCTATAAAATCGACATTTACCCCGTAGCCCTGAAATACTGAAATGATGGTGATGACGGTGATGATAATAATGACGATGATGGTGATAATGATGTTGATGATGGTGATGATGATGATGATGATGATGATGGGGATGATGATTATGATGACGACGACGATGATGGCAATGATCATTATCATCGTCAATTTTACCGTCCTCCTTGTCCTCCTTGTCCTCCTTGCCCTCCTTCTCCTCCTCCTCCTTCTCGTCCTGGTCGTCCTTCTTGTCCTTCTCACTATCATCATGATCGTCATCATCATCATCATCATCATCATCATCATCATTACGATGATGCAGTAGTGTTGACGATGATTAATTGGGATGATAATAATGATTAAGATGATCATGATGGCTATGGTAATGATCACGACGATGGTGAGGAAGAGGAAGAGGGAAATGGATGATGTTGATGAGAATGATGAATGATGATGAAGGAAGTGGTGGTGGTCGTGTTGCAGGGAAAACGAAAGAAAAAAAGATTAAAAGAAAAGTGATGTTTTGTCCTTTCTCTTAGATTTTTTTTGAGCTGGCGTGCAAGAACATTACGTCTACAAACATTTCAAGTTTGCTACGGATCCATGCAGTCTAAAGTAAACCGGAATAAGGTATTTCATTGGTAACGTTATCCTAATTCAATACTGAATTTTGGGCATTTTGCCTATGTAGCTGTCTTTCTACTATGATACTTGACCATAAAGCACTTGAACCTTTGGTGTAAAGCAACATATTGCCCACAGTTTAAAATCAGCGAGGTTCCATAATTCTGCTCTGCGGTATATAAGTCTAAGTCGACATCCTTGTAACTTTTTACGGCCTTAGCGTTAGCGTTACCGGGAACACTCTACACTTTCCCCTCTAACTCACTAGCTGCATTTATTAGCAAAAGTGATGCTAGCTTTTACTAAATCCTGACGGAAACAAACGAACGAACGAACTAACCAACTAACTAACTAACTAACTAACGAACGAACTAACTAACTAACTAATTAACGAACAAACTAACGAACTAACTAACGAACTAACTAACGAACTAACTAACTGGCTAACTCACGAACTAACTAACGAACTAACTAACGAACTAACTAACGAACTAACTAGCTAACTAACGAAGTAACTAACTATCTAACTAACTAACGAACTAACTAACTAACGAACTAACTAGCTAACTAACGAACTAACTATCTAACTAACTAACGAACTAACAAACTATCTAACTAACTCAGTTACTGGCCAACTTTTTTTATCTTATGTAGTACTTCTACGATTAGGGGAAGGAATTTTTTCGGTTATGAATTTTGTAGAGTTGTTTTGTCTCATATGTGGTACATGCACGATAACAACGCTGATGCTTGTCACTTGTAATTGCTTCTTCAGCTGTTCCAGTCATTCTCCATCTGGTTGTCCTACTACAGAAGAAACCGTAGAAATGAGCAAGTACTTATTAATTACACAGTGCTGAAGCAACAGGAGATGTTACAGCTATGTATTGAAAACATGAGGAAAAATGCACTGAAATGTAAAGCAGAGAGATACCTACGGCAGAGAGTTTTTAGAAAGGTAATGTAATTCTTATTCCATTATATGTGTTACCACTCTCATCAGCACTGCCACTGCTACCTCTTCTTATCTCATAACCACCGCTACTATTCCTGCTACTAGCACGACCACTACTATTTGTGCTACTATTACTACTACTACTACTACTACTACTACTACTACTACTACTACTACTACTACTACTACTACTACCACCACCACCACTACTACTACTACTACTACT
>JAAAKL020000578.1:0-39784 GCA_010016065.2 Carybdea cf. marsupialis auct. non (Linnaeus, 1758)
TATTTTAAAATGTGTATATTTATACGTATACACGTAGATTTACAAAACGCATGAGCTATTTTATGAGTGAAAAATGAAAATTTATTATATACTTTTGTGTGTATATATATGTGTGTGTGGACCGTATGGCCGTGTGGTTTAACAGCTTTGAAAGCCATCCGTGTTCGATTCCAGCGCTGGGAAGCTTTGACAACTTCTCTTTACCATAGTCACGGTGCCTACCCAGTCTATGTGAGGGAAATTGAGGAGACAGAAACTTAAGAAGCCCGTCGGATTGATTGTACATATGTTTGGATAGCCCAGCCTTGTCACACAAGTGTCACGCTGAACATGCTTGAAGAACACGTGAAGGGTACAAGTGACTGGTCTACTCAGCCACTTCCACTCAGACTCAGCTGATCGAACAGTTCAGCTCTCATACGTCAGTATCGATGGGAGAATCTATCATTTATGTATATTGATTATATATGCCAACAGTATTATCGATACCCCTGCCAGGGCGTTTGATACAACAAGGTGATTGCCATCAATATGCCATAAACGTGAATGTTGCCATGGGCACATTCACGTTTGAATGCCCTGCTCTCTCTTGTACTCTTTGGCCTGTTTTTCCCTAAAGATTAAGTTGGATGTTGCTAAGAACCTTGTTTTCAGTCGAATCTCGACATAAGATTCTGAAGGCCACCATGTCACACCTTCCATTACATACAGCGGCACGCTCGAGAATGGGTAGGGCCATAATTCCTTAAACGGTCTTGCCTGTCGAGGTAGTGAATATCTGTCAATACTACTCTAATATCTCAAGAGTTTAATAGTTTAATACACAAGTTTAGTCATTTTCTCCTTGGTTTTGTGAGGGAGTAAACTCCATTATCTTTAAGTGTTTTTTCGTTTATTCTTTTCTCTAATGTACTGTTGTCGAGGAGTTCTGGTTTTCCTTGCCGTTATCGATTGATAAATGGACCAGTTTTTAGTCTTCTATTCACATGTTTAAAGGTGATTTTCTAACATAATGCTGCACTTTCATTTTACAATATTTAATTTGCAAACAGGGAAAGAAACTCTTCACTATCTGTATAACGTCCTCAAGATCAATCAGGTAACTTGGATTTTATTTTTACATATTGTCATAAATGACATATTTTATTTAACGTTTAGAAGATATTATTCACTTATTGCAAATAGTTAGGAGAGGACAGCATTGAATATCAACTACTAGTACTTGCATTAGCTGTTATTTCTATAATTGCGAATAAATCTCACATGATCTAATAATGAACTTAAAGGGATTTCAAGTTGCCCTCGTATGCAGTAAAGCTTGAGATCCCCTTTGTATCTCATTTTCGTCCGCTCATTTGTTGCTTAACAGTTGTTTAACAGTTGGTTTCTTTTCTTTGAGAGGATATTTGACTTCTTTCACTATATTCGTTTCATACGGTCCGAAATATCGTAATATGCTCTCTTATATTGTGACATAGCCGTCTTAGGTAGGATTAAATCATCCTGATCTTCATTATCTGTGTAATGAGTATCAATGTCAACAATCATCAATCCTTTAAAATCAATCATCAATCATCAGCCTTGGAAGATAACTGCCTCGAATGAGTTAGTTGTCCTCATTCCGTCTTCCACCGAGTTTGCTTATCTTCTCTTACGGCATTTCTTGTTCCAGAACGTAATAGAAACGAGGCTGCTTGGTGGACAGACTAAGATGCCATTCCACACTCTAGAGGGTGCACTGGTGGAGCAATCAAGGTATAGTGACTTCAACCCGCTATTGGAATACCGTAAATGTGGTGAATACGTTCTCAATCACGAAGTACTGTTGGAATTCGACATGGATTGGGAGCAGTGGATGAATTTCAAATACGATTGGGAGCCAGTGATTGTCAGGAATGTGATTATGAGCCGATGCGAATTCCTGGAAGAGAATTATAACAGTTTGACTACTGACGAGAAGCACGCCGTTGAGAAATGCAAAGCGTTAGATGTTTCAGGAGGAGTTGGGACAGAATCGACATCTTCTGGGCTAGAAGTTCCATAAGGCAGAAGATTTATCTGGAATTATTTATCGAAAATTCTTGTGTCTTTTATTTATTTATCTGTGCTCGCTGGCAGAGACGCTTTTACTTTTGGCAAATGGTCCTATGCTCCAGTAGGCTACTTTGTCAAGTTGCACTAAATATTCTTGGTATTTGTAAAGTAGGTGATGTCGGGGTACGACCAGTCATGGTTTAGAAATAATGAAATATTTTTTCCATGTATAAAAAGATAATATTGGGTTACAAGCTACATTCACTAAGGTCACAGTTTACGGAAGAAGTAGTTTTTAAATTTATCGATGAATTGTAAGTCCGATTTTGGGTGGGTAGTCACACTTTTACAATAGGCTAATTTGTGAAGCATCGGTATTTGTCTAAACGTGCGATCAAGTATATTTAATACATATTGTTGTAAATATGATAGCTGTTCGGTCTTTTTGCAACTGATCATAAGATAGTAATACACAGAATTGACAGACGATCGGCTAAAAGTCGGACTTCATTCACATCATTGTTGTGGGTCTTAGCATTATTAAGTTTGTCAACGAGCGTAAATAGCAGCGTACCTGCAAAAGAAAACGGCTGTTGTATTAGCACGGAATAGAGGTAAAGCAGAAGGGACAGTAGAACTGGCGTCATTTGAAGTCTGTTCAAGAAGGTTTATCACCGATCTCTAAAAAACACTGGATGGAGCATCTTCCATCCTAAAGTGAGGTCAGTCGTTGGAAGCTATTTTATTCCCCATCACGCCAACTTTTAATCAATGGTGCGTAACATGCCGGACCTTTTCCGCTATTTTTAACTTCTGGAGACTAGTATTCGTGATCACACTCTTTCCCTTTTGGAAACGATGGGATTGCTCGATCCAGTCTTTTTTAGGGATCAAAGGATTTTATGCTTCACAAAGCGCACTAGCTTCGTTTTCATTATGAGACCGAATTGGAAACTGCAAACAATTTGCACTTTGTTGACGTTCGGCGGCGGCATGTCTGCCTACTGAAGGTATCTCGTTCGCGCCTTGCAAAGATCTAAGTAGCGGACTTACTTGCAGTATGTTGAACAAGGAATGCAGAGTATCGATTGCTTTAGCAACAAACTCTGGCAATGTGATTGAATTACGTCAATAGTGAATACCCGCAAGCCTCATTTACAAAGTATCGGTTTCACGCAAGCGGAAAGACAATTTATTAACAGCGGAAACGTCCAGTTCCCCTTTTGCTTTTTCTCCATTCTGTGATAATAGTGTCTGTACATTCAGCTTTATTTTTGTATTTTTTAAAGGCCCAAGAGAACTGTGTCGCGAAGACCGGGCGATGATTACTATAACGGCTCGACTGGCTCCTTGAGCTCCTTAAGACTTCTGCTTGCGATCGTACCGGCAACAGTCACCGCCAATGTGAAATCACGTTTTGCAGGCCTCAGTCTATCCGGCGTTAGCTTACAAAAACACTGAACTCCACAGTTGGTCATCTAAAACGGTAGTTTAATATCTAGGTCGACTATTTATTTTTGATTTGCCTATTTGACTGAATGTGAAATGCCGATACAAATTGGAAAGGATGAAATTCCTAGTACAACATCATTCGGGTTTTTTCTTTTGAAAAGATACAAGATATACGCCATACTAAGATACAAATTGCACCATTATTTTAAAATAAGAACTTGTAATTCTTATAGCAGTTATTTCACTTGTTCAAAACACTGCTTTGTTGTAATATCAATCGTTTACTTAAAACACGCCCCCAATCTGCGTTGATGATGGAACAGAAGATGCATTTCTGTAATTTAGGAAGCTAAAATCCTAAGCAATGCAAGCAATATGAGCATCTTCGGTTGTACACTACCCTCCCAAAAGTATTTGAACACTTGCAACAAAAATGTAACCAAGTTTCACTGAAAGAATTTCGCGCCAAAATAGAGCCAGATTTTGTTAAAATTCACCTTTGAGGCACCTTTGACGTTCTATTAGATAATATATACAAATAAATTTGGCTTTTCTGCAAATTATCATAATATTTCAATTCATCTACATGCCATGCCGAAACGTAGAGAACTTTCGTACGAGGATCAACTGCATGTAAGATTATTGAAGAAAAGGGAGTTTAAACAGGCCGTCATGTTCTTGGGTAATGTATCTCACCTTATCTTACTAAACATAACAATATTTGTGCGCAAATCCTGAAAAATAATATAGGTTAGATTAAAGTGTTAAATCGATCGCACTTACATTTGGTTTTTCACTCACAACATTCTTAAAATATTTGATTACTAGACAATGGCTCCACAGTGCTCGTTTGTTACTGAGGCTCGTAATCACTGGTAACGCGAAGGCTCCTAGAATAATGACAAGGGGTAGGAACTGATTTTGCCATTGAGTTAGAGATATGTCCTTCTGACCTGTAGAATTTCTTTTAGAAGCAGCAGACAGTATATAAAGGGGCAGAGTTTAGGACTTTAGATTTATTTCGACGCAACAAGTAGTAGATGTAGAGTGCTTTGTGAGTGCGAGTTTTTACTCTTCAAATATTGTATGCGAGGACTTCTGAGATTCAATATCGTACACGAATGCTTCCGTGTATTAAGTCAGAGGACCTGTGATCTGCAAACTAGGATATTGTTTTTGATGGGAAACAAGTTGTCAACCCATCTACTCGTTAAAACATTGGGCAACATCTATCAAGTACCTTGTTTCCTAATGGCTTCAAAATCGTGTCAGAAGTAGGCGCAATCTTATAATCTGATCTCAGTTTATACATGCAGTATGTACAAATGAGCGGAACGCACTTGTACTACACTTTGGAAGCATTTGTCTATTCTCTGGCATATGATTAAGATGATATTACTAGGTCATAATCTTCCTGTCAATGCTGACCTCTATCTTAAAGAGTTTAATTTGTCAGTGGCTCCAAATATTTACATGATGTGTACATTCAATCTGGTTAGTCATGCTAATCTCTAGGGCAAATAATTAATCTTTCTCTACAAAGTTGAGGATAATCATAGCCTTGCTAAATTTTTTCAATAGAACATTGTTACCTAGAAGCCTTGATGACACAGGTATCTTTCCTCAATGTATTTTACATTAAGAGGTATGCTATAACTTGCAGTTCACAGATGAGATTTGCCTTCATGAGCTAACTATATACTCTTTCACGGTTGCGAGGGAGTGCTAGCAGAGAAATGAAAACTACTTTTCCTATTCACTCCATGCAATGAACATAATGTATAGACAAACTCTTTTCTTATTTCCTTGACAAAATCCAAATGTTCAAAATGATCTAAGAACCAAAGCTGATCTATCCGGACAAACAAGATCTGGTGTATAAACCTCATTGCGTTACCGTTATTTATGCCGGTATCTAAAATTTAGTTTTAACCTGTGAAAACATCTTCAGTAATACTTTTCAAAACTTGTTCTTATATTAAAGTTATTAAACATTAAACAGTTAGATACTCACTTAAAATTGGCATATCCAAACTATTTATGATGTATCAAGTCCCTTCGATGAAAACGAAAAAACAGGAACGTCAATTGTACTTTTTAAGTGCAGCAGTCAACAAAATTATCTAGAGGTAGGATATAAAGTATTGAGAGAGAAGTCCGGTGCAGGGATATTTGTGGGGATGTTTTGGTGGAGGAGCGAAGAGAAGTGGAATGGTATAGGAGGAAGAGTGACAAGAGTATGAAACGATTATATCACGTGGAAGTAAAACAATATTGCGAAAAGTGTTATCTGGACTTACTCAAGGAAAGTAGTCTTTAGGATTGTGCTTTCGTTGTAAATAAGGAGTGGCAAATATCAACAGTCCTTAACGTTACGTTTCAAACAAGCCACTGTATTGTAGATATTTAGCACCTTATTAAGAACATTCAAGATATATAAGAGTTTACGCTATTATGGGTGGGGATGTGGCAAAATAGTCTCCCTAGGGAGGGACGTAGGAATCGGGGGCACTGGGGGCACGTGCCCCTCCAAGATTTTGCAATAAACAAGAAGTGCTCTTTCTAATCCACTCTTAAATCTAACACGCAGTAAAGTGTTCTGTAAGTGAAAAAGTGCCCCCTCCCAAGTTTTAGATGCTTCCTACGTCCCTGTCCCTAGATGAAAAACTTTGAACCTTGCCATCAGCTTTGCAGATTGGAAGTATTTTAAGGGGCTTCTGATTAAATGCAGTTGGCTACCTTTAGCCAAAATATGAATATTCCTTGTTGTAGTTTCGAGGATAATGCACACTTTTTCTTAACAATGTACTGCCGATTACCATTCTATAATTTGTTTTTTAAAAGAGTGTAATTCCTTTATCATTTTTGACTCAAGTTTAGAAAGAATGACCTTTATGACTGCAGCACTGTTTAAATATCAATGATAATGATATTTGGAATTGATGCCGAGGGGAAAACACAACTGTAACAACCAAATTGCTATTCGATAGACCAACAAGCAAATGCTATCTCGATCCCTGAATAAGATATTGTGAGTATAGATGTCTCCGATGGATAAAGTCAAGAAAACGGCGCAGTCGAAGGTACAATTGCCCATGCTAACCTGCCTCAAATGCTTCGAAGAAGATAAAAATGAATATACAGATACAGGTAGGTAATTACATTAAGGCATACAGAAATGAGTATGGAATTATGCCTTCTACTACGCCACGAGTTCCGTATGGAGTCGTTACTTATTCTCATTACAAAATATGTAATAGTTTCATCTTATCAAATAGATAGTGCTTTTCTTAGATAAATAATATTTGTTTGCTACTTCTAAATGTATTATATTTGTTCAGAAACAATTTGCTGTCAGTTGCTATTCAACCTGTTGAACTTATACTTATCTTAATGACTTTCTTAGCGATAAAGAAATTTTAAAAATCTGGTAATAATTTTCAAAACAAAGTGTCTCTAAATTTACTCGCCTTTCTCAGGATGTTTGGGACAGATGGAGATAAATTGTTGATAAGTACATTGTTTGTGCATAACGTAAGTAACGTTAGGGGTCTGTTCACGAAGCTACAAGTTCCTAGGGTCAGGAACGAAGTTATTCAGGTATTAATTTTTAAAATTTTCAAGATATCTATTTGTATACCATACTGAGTTACATTTGAATACTTACATGTAACAATGCAATTATGATATAGTCGCCCCCAAATTAAAAAAAACCCTTACCAAACAAGTCAATCAGGATTTCGCCATTCCGAATACGTTTAGGGTGTAATGCATCAAATTATCTTATTGAAACTCTTTATTAGATACGGCACGACAGTTCAGCATGTCTAGGAAGCACTTGCTGTTGTTGTTTCAAAGCTCATACGAAGATTGATGAAGGAATAATCATAAGTCATTTAGGAATTTTATTTTGTTTTACTGATTCATATTTTAAAGATTGTTAAAAGAGTCTGCAGAATAGTTCCAAGGAACCGAATTTTTGAGAGTGGGTAGGGTAATGTAGAGGTAACTTGATGTAAAATTTTAGGCATTTCTTGAGGTAAGATCGCATGTCATAACTAAAAATGCAAAAGGAAATCATACCTGTTGTAAAGGTATACTATAAAGTCTGTCTTTCGTGACGCAATTCGCTAACAACAGCTTTACTACTTTTAAAATAATTATATAGAATAAAATGACGGTTTGAATTATTAGAGATATTATTTTTTAAATTTGAGATATATTTTTACATCATACTAAGTTACATTTGAATACTCACATCAACAGTGGCTTATTCAAATGACTATGAAATAGTCGCGCCTACAGAACAAAATTACCAAACAAGTAAATCCAGATTGCACCATTCTGAATCACGTTTACAAAACATTATAATAATAGTAATGATAATAATAGTATTAATAGTAACAATAATAATAACTTGAAGGAACAAAGAAATAAACATAGTTCGAGATTGTGTGTTTACACTGTAATAAAGTGATTATGGCTATACAACCTTACGTCGCATCAGTATGAAAGACTAGGAATGAACTTAAAATGATTAATTTAACAATACCTGGTGACGTAAGAGCTCCTGAAAGAAGATTTAGTAAAGATTAAAAAGTACAACCCTGTGAAATAGAGTTACACGGCCATGGGGGATGAAGAAGGTGACAGTTATCCCAAATGTTGCAGGTTCATTAGGAACGGTAACAGCAATTCTCAAGAAATTTGTTGTAAAGGTTAGGATTGGAATGCCCCTAAAAACCCTTACAGTAAACTGCCTTCCTTAGAAAATCTAGAAGTTTGAGAATAGTGCTTAGTTGTTGAGTGCAATGGAATGAGCATAGTGAGAGCTCTGACAGTAGACAGTTGTCTGCTCCCACGGTAACATCCAAAGTGAATTAGAACTAAAAACCTTGAGACACATGTTTGTCAAACATGATACTGTACTGAAGGTCGCATACGTTTCTTATATTTGCAGGTATTGAGTCACTTAACCAATTAACGTTAGGGTGGCAGGTCTACTCTCTAGGGTTATGTGCAATATTTGTTGTACGAGTCCATTATCATGGATGATGATTCGCATCTTAAATTACTTCGACAGTTATGTCATTGTAGGCCTATCTATTAATTGTCATTCGGATAAATTTTAGCTTGTTTCCAACAAGTACTGACAAATATCTGACCGGACCATATCAGAAACTGAAGGAAAATTGAAAGATTAGAGGCAAATAAGTTTTGAAATTCCTATCTGTGAAGACTTCTACCACCTAAAAAGCAAATTACCCAAAAAAACGATCATGTTTATGCAGGTTTACTATATCGAGCTCTATAGAGAAACAGGCCGAACCCTATTCAGAAGGCAAAAAATTGAGTGCCAATAAATGCGTAATCTACGAGTGAATAGCTAACCAAAGCAGCCCTGAAATAAACGTATTCCTTGAAGATCAAGTACCTATGTATGAAATGTCACCTTGTGCCTGGAAATTTTTACTGAAATGCTCAGTAGGCTGCCGATGATACATTGGCCAGCTTTGATCAAGAAAATTGCAAAACTGGGCACGAGATAGCCAAAAGGCTTTGGAGAGTCGATTGCTAGGCTTTTAGTCTCTGATTTTATCACGGAAAATGCTGAAGCAAAAAAAAAATCTTTTGACCAGAAACTGTTACTAAAATACTTAGTAGCCCCAGATGCATTGCTTTACTGTAAAAGAGCAAAACGAGATGGGGAGAACAGGAAAAACTGGACGCCTATTTGACAGAAGGAAATTTTCAACAAAAATGAGAAGTTCCATTCACTTTCTTTAAAATAGAGTTTAGTAGTTTGTGCATATTTTGCAGTACTAAATTCAAATTTCTAGAGCTAAAAATTCTCACATACCTCTCTTGGAATCCTTTCTTTCCTTCGGGCGTTCCTACATTTGCCACTGAATTGACGTTCGTTTCTGACAACTAGGAAAGTCCACAAGCAGCAGTAGCCAGTATAATGTGCTACCTATACAAATGGATGCCGAGACCAGGTCTGTAGACCCCCGAACTTATTTTATCATTCCCAAATTTTAAGGCAAAATAAAAAGATTACATCAAGTTCAGGTTTAACCGTGCAATCTTTAGGCGGGTTAATAAATACTCAGTGTGATGTTACAGAAGTGGCCAATTAAAAGTCTGGTAGAAATGAAAACTGAAGATATAGATCCATCTACATCGTAGTACGTTATCAAGGTCGGATGAAAGACCTGGCGGTGATGACTGTCTCGTGGATCTGAAGAACAATATCGGGTTTCATAGACCATAATAGGTATAAACTTGATGTAGGAGATGCATGGGTAATGACATTAAGTATAACAATCAGCCCTCGCATTTTGGAAAGAAGAAACCACAGTACTAACTGAAACAGAATTCTTTTAAGAACGCAGGGAGAGAAGTTGACGTTTGTCAGTTTAAAGTTGTTATGTGAGCTTAAAAAACAAAGGCCCTTCTGCAGGGAAAAGACTCTCGAAAAGTTACTAGGAAATCTTGTTCTGATTTAGGTACAAGCCCTGAATTTTCCTATTTTTTAGACTCTTAGACCCTATCTGATCTTTATACTACTTAAACGTCCGCCAACTAGGGCACTAAGGAAAGTAATTTTTGCATAAGCTACTAAAGCTACTGAAGCTACTAAAATTTCCTAGTAGGCTAATCTCGGGACACAGTCACAGAAGGAAGAAGGTATTGCTTTGCACTTTATCTTTATCTTTTCCGAATGATTTTTATTCTTCAAATTCAGTATGATACAAATTACAAGAACAAAATACTTTGCCTTATCTGACATTTTCGAAATGTGAAGATACCTTTGCATCAATGTACAGAATATCCGTGATTGTAAAGTAGTATAGCTTCTACGTGGCAATCTTTCATCATAGTTCATGATACGCAGATAAATCTACGTGGCGTATCTCTGCTCAAATCTGTAAACCTTAACTTGGAATGTAAAGTGTGATGCTATTTGTGGCGCAACAGTTTCCTTGTTAAAGGTGTGCTTATGTATTTGCATTCATATCATGGATTATTGAAAAGGACAGGCTCTAATTATACAAATTATATTTTGAAAGAGTTTATGAATCATTATATGAGGGGTAACACCTCCACATTTGCAGATTCATTTAGTCCCTCTGTTTTTTTGTTATAGCATACTTCGTGATCATTCTTAAGTATTTAAATCACCCCACTTAAATATTTGACAAGCTCCCCCTCCCCTCCATATCTTATGCTGTCTAAGGACGTACTGATCCTAAAAGGCATCTGAGTGCATGAGAATAAAAGATCCTACTCAGTAACCTGTTATGTGCGTGAGTGCTGATAAAGCCTAGACAATGTAATTTAGGTATTTTGCAGGGCTATTACACATATATTGCACTGCTTCCCAAGAAATGCGTTTTGAATAAGGAGGTTCCATTATTCCATTTTGACACACGGAAAAGGGCACGAGGCCATTCATTTACCTTTAGGAAACACTTAAAAAAGTGCGATCTCGTGACGCTTACAAATAAAATCACATTTATCGACTTTGTGAGACAGTGTTATAGTACCGCAAGAATGCTACGTGTTTCTGAGCTACTTGCTAAATTTAATGTGGTATCAAGAAGAAAGAATATGAAAATATCAAGTTTGGAGAGGTACTAGAGAAATGTGAAACTGTCACCACGGGGATTTAAATCCGGAATTTGACATTTTCACTTTTCCTAGTTTCCCTTCAATCTTGATGTTTTCAAATGGTATTTTCTCGATGATAATTTGCATCATTAAATGGGCTGTGGACAGCATGATGGTCCAAATGGAAGTTTTTCCAAGGTATCCAAAATTGCGTAGGGGTGAATTTCGATGTCCCCCAGTGAAGTATTTGGAGCTAATGTGGCGACTAGAGAAAACTGAACTATTTCATAACTGGGTCACCATAGCTTAGTCGATAGAGCACCACAACGTGAGAGCATGGGTGCCGGGTCCAAATCCCGGTAGTGACATTTGCACTTCTAGTATCTCTTCAAACTTGATAAAGCCAATGTATAAGAAATACGCAGTCGTACTACTTTAAAAAGAGAAAAGTGCGCATTGCTCGTACTCCAACATCTCGTTATTGACTTTACAAATGTTCACCAAGTTTGGTTTGGGCGTATTCACTTCAACCTAGGCTTTGGTTCTAACCTATTCACTATTCCATGGGCCTTTTGAAACATATAATTCACCATCCATGTACAATTTTTCTCAGTTGATCTCAAGCACACGTGAACTTTTCTTTATAAGGTCCGCTCAGGTCTTCATCACCGTAAGACTTCATACTCAGGCTAAATCTCCCCCTTAACGATGTTGACTCAGCTGTCCTTACTTCTGACAAAGAATCCCTTGGCACCGTCTTTAAACGCACAAAAATTTTATATATTTGCTAACAGCTTAGTATAAAAGTAAAAAATTCACCGTAACGATTTGTTGGACTCGTCAACATACGTGGAGTGTTCCTTGGTGCAGAGATTAGGGAGTGGTAAAAAAGACACTGGACTGCAAGAATGAGTTCCATTTACTGTCTTGTTGCACTTTGTGCAACATGGTGTATAGTAGAAGGTGAGTAAAATAATAATGGATATTTGAAATATCTCTTTGAAGATTTAATAAATAAGCTTTAGTTTGGATTAAATTGCGGCATCAGTATGCAGTCATTGATGTGATGAATTGAAATGCTAAAACGAGTGTATATCATATTGATAAAGCTACGTTTTTCCTTCTACCTGTTTCGCAAAGTTAGATAATTATATCTCCATACATGTTTTTGCCAACCTATATTTTTTAGAAAAGTTTTGATATCTGTCAGATGTAGTTAGCAATCATCGGAGGGCATATTGTAACATGAAATGGTATTGATATCAGTCCATTTTTAAGCAATACATGTTAAAATTGCACAGTACATTCCTCTTTACAGTTTTTTCATAATTGTTACGCCATTCATCTCTACCAAAAAGCAGCTCGTGTTCTACAAGTACAATTCTTTTCATGTACGGGCACAATTTACTTCTTCTGTATAAGTTGCAGCAACCTTGTTATATACTAAAATTAAAGATGCATCCTTTATATTTGTACAGATGGAAGAAAAATAGCAAGCCTTATGACGAGGCTTAATGTGTGTAGATCAATGACAAACGGAAAGGATCCAAAAACGACTGAGCCATGCCATACAGTTCTGGATCAAAGAGATACGAAGACTGACGTTGAAATATAATCAATCTAAAACAAGAGTCATTCTAAAACGGCAGAGAAACACTTTAAAGTATTTTATACAAATAAACCTTATTGCGGCTTGTCAAGCTAACCTTCTTCAGAGTTGTTACAAAGACGAGCTTAAGAGTTAGTTTGATGTGCGTAATACTTCCAGACGCTTGATGAAAATCAATAAAATACGCGAAGAAGGGGGGTTCTTATTCAGTCTCTTAAACAAAATAGTTCTTACCTTGCTTATTCTTTTAAAATGCATTTTCCAAATCCAAATATCTTGTTTAGAAATTAGATAATATCCATCCTCCACAATTTTAAATCATAAGTGACATTTCAAGAAAAATTATGTTTTTAACGTCAAACATAATTAAAGTTATTCTTAGATAAAGAAATGGCACATTTTTTATAAGCCACCCCCTCCCCTTCACCATCCTATAAGATATTAGCTTTATACTCTAAGATGCCGTAAATAACTATTAAATATCAAGTTAAAGAAAAGAGAAAGAATATAATCGTCGTATGTATTGTTTGTAAAAGAAAGTTTCTCTTGAAGCACACACTTAAAAAATGGGCAACCTAAATTCAATATCATTCATAGCGTATTTTCATTTGAATTGATTTTGATGGAAGCCATCCTTTAAGGGAGATTTCCTTGAACAAGTACTTTCACCATCTATTTTTCTATCATCTGACAAACAAATTGGAATGTATTTTTGTGAGAGTGTTTATTTGAAATGATAGTTCTGTAGTTTCGTGACGTCGTCATTTTGCCGTTTCGTGATTGCTCTTCATCATAAAGAAGAAATGTAAAATCAATTGAAAGTCAGTTTCGACATTGTTGATCCTACAGGAACACACACCATCTTATTCAGTATTTCTCGTAACAAGCAAACAATGAACGCAGAATTAGCACATTAAAGCTTCTCATAATGCACACACCCATTGATATCAAAAGTCGCGTTTACTTTATCCTGTATGGTCATTGTCCGAGGGAGCAGTTTGCAGGAAACGAAGTCATCGCTAAAAAACTAACATCGCAAATTCCGAAAGTTTTCTATATGTTCAAATATCACATCTCCATAAAATTGAGAGATGCATAGAAAGTCATCTATGGAGATATAGTAACACCCTATTTCATCTTCTCATTGTTTTTGTAAACTATCTTATATAACGTTCCTATATAACGCAGAATTGTAATAGACTATAAGATGCTTCATAGTGCTGGCAAGTGACCTTACTTTGGAGTGCTCTTCCTTTTCCATTATGAACTTGTGGTCAAGCATGGTAGAGGAAATTGAATCTATGTATTCGTTAAGACCAATAGGCAACACGCTCGGAACATATTCAGTTAATTTAAACAACAAATTTTTCTAAAAATAGCAACACTTTCAGCTAAAAAACCTTGCGTCTTGAACAGCAAGCAAAAGCTATAAAACGATTTTAATGCAACGAGGATATTATATTTAATCAGAGAATAGACTTCAGATAAACCAACCTTGTTCACATTATTGATAATTTTTAATCAAAATTTGCGGTTGCATAGTTCTCTCAATGTAGGTACGACACACGGAAGAACCGATAATAGAAAAATAATCATATAGTGAAAATATCTGATAAGAGTATACAGTTTTTTGTTACTAAAGCTGCAATATTTGAAGTTAGATTTTACACTCTAGTCTCTCTATTCCAGACAAGAAAGCTAAAGCAATAGGAAAGCAAGGTAGTTATTTTTATTGTCGAAGACATTTCTTCCTCAACTGCCATCTAGCTGCAATGTCTTACAAGGCCTTAAAAAATTTCATTTGAAGCATCAATACTAGCTTGTAAAATAACTTTTGGCCTACATCATTTGATACATGTATTTTTAACACTTTGTGTAATGTACTGAAATCCCTTAAAAACTGCTACCCTATATTATGTACTAGTAATGATAAAATAATTTCAACCTGTTGGTCAAACTTTAATAGGACAATTTAAGAATGTGATCGTAGATATTATGGCATTTATTTACACGTCATTTAGATATTCATTGACATGATTTTGCGATTCCTCAATGTCTTTGTCACATGATGATAACTTTGAGCAGCTGTCTTTGAAGTTTTACATTGATTATGACTGTCTGACACAAGAAAATCATTGCAATAGGAAAGTTAGAAACCTACACCATTTACTATGATTATTAAACAAGAAGATGTATTTTCCACTACTACAAATATTTGTTTTGCATAAGTAGAAATGAAGCATGACCTTTCTGATAATTCGCCCCATGACAGTCCAATATCACTAAAGTTGGATATTTGCTCTTTCCTCTCTCAAACAGCTGACATGACAGTTGTAAAGATTTAACTCAAAATTTTGGCATGTCAATGTCAGCTGAAGCTGCGAAGTTAACGGGTTGCGCATAAAAACTTTCCCGAAATTGAAACATGACTCGAAACACAAAAAATATCACACTTATTCTTAGTACTCATGTCAATGTAGTTTAATGTAGTGCTACTGTAACCAGAGAAATAGGGATCTCTTCAGTAGCTTAAATACGACCTACTCTCTTAGATGACCGAAGACTTGGGTAGAAAATGGGCAAAAAATATATTACCGCTATTCCAATTAAAATATATCAGTACGAATGATCTAAGAAGGATCAATGGTTTTCATGGCTTTGGTTTGTGTTTTGGTCATCCGTTATCCTACTGAATATTTAAGCTTCAACTAGGTGTGAGGGAGAGAGAGGTTGCAGGGATGATACCATGCTAGAGCTGTCATCGGTAACGTTTCACCATGTTATACTATCTCTTAAAATCAACATCCTGAAAATTAGTGCCCCAAACTTACATTGCTCTAAAAGGCTTAGCCTTGGTCCTTGAAAAGCTATGATTGACTACGACCATAAAGAGACCCTGCCATGTCAAGGCGTCATTACTAGAAAAAGGCAGCGGTGCCGGTTGTTATGCGCGTCGTTGAACAAATCGTGCTCTCAGTTGTTCATTGTTGTACTTCTTGGGTCAAGCTCAACACAGATAGATTCTGCTTTGTCACTAAAGCATGAAACAAAGCGCCGCAATCAATACACCTCTCTTCGTCGCTTCCAGTGTCTCTTAGCCTCATTATTTTTGTGGGTCGCTAAAAATCAAAGTAGTTCTTTGAGGTCTGGTAACTTAAATTTGTACCACCGTATTTCCAAACGTATTTGCACCACCGACTTGATACTTTAACAGTGGCATTATTTTATTAAATGAAGATAAGAAAAAGGATTTGTAACAGCATTTAAAGATATTCAATTCAACTCAAAATTAATTTGATACTTGCTTCTGCCTCATTCACAAAATACGAAAGAAACGTTGCCACGACACAGTTTCAGAGAGACTTAGGATTTTTCGCTGCCTTTCCTTCAATTCTTCTGCTAATTTTAATGAAATAGTGCTAAAAAGACTCCCCCCGCACAAGTAACTAGTCAAAAATGTCATCATCACCGTGACTGGTTTGTCAATACGAGAGGATAATCGTTTCCAAAAAACACACAGACGAAAGTGACTGTATTTCATCCTTGGACAAAAGCGTTATATAGCAAGCCAGCTCTGACCGACATTTTTTTCACACGGGTTATAGATGCATGAATTGCTACCTCCCGTGAAGAGGTTATTGGTTATTTGCTGGGATTCTCACGTTCGGAGAAATAACGTTTAAAATTGAGAGCTAATTCCCTCAAGTATCGGGTTATGATAGCAACTATCTCTTCTCTCTTGACATCTACACTCGTCAAAAAGCCATGCAAACTGGAAAACATGCCTCAAATCGATACGCAACCATCTGAGAGGATCAGCTTCTGCTTAAATACACCTGTGTTCCTACTTTGAATAAAGATAGTGGCGCCAAAACCCTTTATCTTACGGACCGGTACAAAAAAAAATTACATGAGGCAGGCGTTTGATACCGAAAGATCAGTGTTTAAAGATCCCAATCTTGTCAAAAGATTGATCATGCGTTAGAAGCAAATTCGATTAACTGCCATAGTAGCTCAGGCAACTAACCGTGTAGATAGAGTACCTTCTAGAAGATTTTAAATATCTGCTGGATTTACAATGCTCTCTGGTTACTTCTGTAACCTGTACGGTGAACTCCATACTATTCAAGGATCTTTGACCTCGTGTTAGTTAAAAGGAGGGAAGGGTAAAATTATCCTACATTTGACACTTACTTGCTAAAACATAAAGTTTGGTACACCATTAGAGGAAAATAACTACCTTTAAAAATTAAAAAAAATTATTGGCTTGTATTAAAAGAGTATTGCATACATGCGGATTTGTTATTAGGTTACCTTTCGACAAAATTCTAATTTGGTTATAACTGAAGCGTAGAGCTCTGCCAGAGCGAACAGACTGATGTCACATTGCTTGCTTTTGGTACTTTGAAGAACTAATTTTTTCCACCTTCATTTAAAGATAAATGTTCCATTGATATTTAATTAATAGCTAATTCTAAAAGTTTGTCCAGAATCAGCCACATCTTTTGGTAAACGTTAGGTTGCAATAGGTCGGTCGAAAACGACAAAATATTCAAAATTTAAAGCTTAGATATAAACACTGAAAGTTAAAGACTATTCGATTTACTGGAAATATATTTTTATAAAGGGTTTAAAGACACAGCTATCTCTTCAGTGGGGTGTATTTGTACGATCTTGAATTTGACGATTAATTTTTTCCCCTTTTAAAAGGAGCGCACATAATGTGTCCTGTTACCTTCAAAAAGATGGGGTGTTACCGTGAAGATGAATCTGGAAAGCTTCTTATCAACGATAGGGATGCATCCAGTGCACTTAATCAGGGCGAGACTGTCGACTGGTACCAATGGACCAATGGCCGTTACCCTCTAAGGTAAATTGGACACTGTGTAACTTGTTTCATACATTTTTCATACGACATTTTCTTCTATGTTCTTATATATTCCATGGTCACCTTTACTTCTTCCTACCCATTTATTTTATGATAAGGCGAATTCTGTAAATGAAGGGAGTTTGCAAAGCAGAGCTCTTGTTTAAAGTAGGAGTCCTCTATGAGCCAGATCACTTCTATAACGCAGAATTCCGTGACGTAGTCAAAATGTGTATCGAGCAAAACATTTCTAGAGGTTGGACGCCTATCGCACCGCTAAAGAGTCTTAAAATACTTTTATGGCAACAACCTGTATGGTATGAAAAAGAACTCCTCTCCATGGCCCACTTATACAAACCAGAGCTCTACGCTGTGCTAAGTTGTTTCATAAGGGAGGAAACCCTATGGAGGAGGCACATATTAAAAGGAAATGTTTCTATGCAGCATACATCGAGATCTCGGTAGGACCTCTAGAATGTTACAGATCTCTGGTCTTAATAATCCGAATTTGAATAACACTAGAGGAATACTACAAAACCACAGAGCGAATTCTGTTCACAATCTCTTAATGACTCTCAATCACTGTTACACCTTCAACTCTGATCCCAACTGATGCTTCATACTAACCACACGCTACTTAATAAAGTGGCCATAGGGAGCTGATAACACAACACATATCATCTATTGGTTTCGTATTTATAGGGAAATCATCTGGTCATGCTCCAAGAAATATTACTTCTAGATGCCAGGATGTTATGATTGTCAAAAAATGACCAAAACAAACATTTCGAGAAGTAAAATCTTCAAAATTCTATGTTAGGGCCCGAAACAATCTTTGAGACTCGTTGCTAGGATTCTGCGTTTTGAGTCTTGGGGCGTGTACAATGCTACGAGAATTTACAAAACTTAGATAAAGTATCGATCAAACCATAGATATTATAACATGTTATAATATCTATGATCAAACAAAGCTCTCTTAAGCTGTCATTTATGGATATAATAACGTGCTTTTCTCGTTTTTATAGTCTTGGTTGCCGTTGCAATGCAGCAGCAAAGAAAGCAGGTTTTCCTTATTTTGGGCTTCGATTTTATGGTCTTTGTATTGGTATCAAAAAAGTATCTGAGAGTAGCTATGACATATGCTATGGAAATGATTACAAATCTCCCTGTTCTATGGCCAATAAAACTGAAATTTGTATTGGAGGAGAATCAGCTGACTATTTATATGAAATCGGTAAGTCTCTTATCCTGTACTTTTCTCCCCTGTAAATAAAGAGTGGGATAAGCCTTTCATGAAGGAAATCGATTATCCGCTCGCCTACCGAGCTAACTTATTATGTGAGTGTTTAACTGCAGGCACAAGGTCAAGGGGGAAAAAGGGCATGGAAACTCACTTCTACCCAAAGAATATACTCAACCCCAAGAATACGTTGCCTTCGTGAGTAACTCACATGCTTAACATTAACATTATCCTTCCGGTACAAATATAAAAGATAAATACACCATAGACTTAATATCCTTTTTTATAAAATGTGAGCTGACTTTGTACTATTTGTACTTCATATGCCATATTTCTTTTATATGTCTAACTGGTTGATCTATCTAATAGCATACAACATAGATGCACGCTTACCTGACAAATTTCCGGGTTTTTCCAATTATTTTCACATTTCAATATGGACAGTGAACTAAGAACGGTACATATCCAACTGACATGAAGGTCGTAAGTATGGAGGCAAGCTGCATAGAGTGAGTTATATACGCAAATCTGCATTTTTAAATTTCGGAATTCACTTATGCGATAAACTTAAAGTGTCCAACTGCCTCATTTTGCATTAAGGTTTTTGTTGAAAGGTGCCAACTGTTGAAGTTTGATAAAATTAGCCCATTTCTCAATTTGTTTATTATGCCCAAACGGAGACAGTCTAACTCTCCCCTTTCCAAGTTCTCCACATTACAAGATCACCAAGAAAAAATATAGTTTATGCTCCTTTGTGAGGTGCCTCGATATTCTCCGATCTAATTTAGTCAAATGTCAGCACTGCATTAAACAAAACGTTCTACGTACTTTTTATCGTTACCGAATAGCTGCGGATGGTGGTTTCTCCAAATGGACCGACTGGTCAAAGTGTTCAGCATCATGCGGTGATGGCCAAGAGACAAGAAATAGGATATGTGACAACCCTCCTGTAAGAGGATATGGCAAACCATGCAAAGGACCATCTACCGAGTCACGTAAATGTAAACTTAAAGAATGTCCAGGTAGGGTAGTGTTGCATAATTTGGTAAAAGTGATATCAGTGTGTCCAACCCAGGAGTAAATATCATGTTACGCTCTTATTGCTTTTGAAATATAATGTTAAAAAATGGAGCAGATAATAGTAACGTTACCGCCGCTGTGTCAATACCCCCTTTGATCCTGAATCAGTTCTATATACATATATTGTTCGTCTTATTACTCTAGTGTATATTTACTTATCCATTTCACCCATTGAGATCTTTATATGTCAACTTTTTAATTTAAATTGCCCAAGTGAACTTGCAGAGAGCATCGAATATGTTAGTGGGCTACAGATTTTTAAGACACCGCAATAAAAAAATTTTTAAAAAAGGGGGAAAAGGCTCGTTTCGTTTGCTTTTGATGCTTTTTGGGGGTTTTTTTTCCAAAATGTTGTTGGTTTGTGTTTTTTTATTGTTGTGGTTGTTTTAAGTGTTGGTTTTCCATTTCCTTTTTATGAAAGATTGGGGGGAGGTGGCTTCTTTCTCAATTTATTTTCTTTGGTTCCGTTTTCTAAAACTACACTTTCTTAATCTTTTGTTAAAATTTTTGTTAGAATCTTCTTCTTTCTCTTCTTCCTTCTCTCTCTTCCTTCTTTTTTCTTAGACCTTATAGGTTGGTATTTTCCTCCTTGTTGCTGCTTTTGCTGCTGTACCTAGTTAATGCGTGGGTCACGGGTTCGAATCCCGTTGGTGACATAATTTTCTACTTTCTGTAGTATCTTTTTAAATTTATCATTTCATATCCTCTATTCTTAAAGATACCGTCTAATCTTACAGTCACCACCAAAGCTGTAGTGCGGAAACAGTGACAGTCTTTATAGGTTAGAAATTGTAGCAAATGCTAGAAATGTACAATTTCGTTAAAAGTAAAAAAAACATCATTAGCTGGACGTGCAAAGGAACAGGTTTAATCTTTTTTCTTTTTTCTTTTAGTCGATGGAAAATTCTCTCCTTGGAAACCATATGGATCGTGCAGTGCGACATGCGGAGGAGGTGTACAAGAAAGAACCAGATCCTGCGATAATCCAGCACCGGAGCACGGAGGCAAGGACTGCGTAGGACCACGAAAAGAAACTCGAAAATGCAATACCAAAGCTTGCGCAGGTATTTTACATTTTGAATCTTAAGATCTATCTAAATAACATAGCGGCAAAAGTTTGGGTATTGCGTTGGATAGGCGACTCATTTTAACGAGCATGTTCGCTGATCACGACATTCAGTCTGCGGTATAATAAATGGTATGCATTTTTGTATGCAAGTATGCAGTAAATCAAAATCGGGTACTCTGTATTATCTGGTTTTCAGCGGCGCGAGTGCCACAAATCGCGTCTCGTAAACACATCTTAATTTTAACGATTGTTAGAAGCTGTCTTACACAATAGAACCATTGCTAAAAGCATTGTTCTCTTACCACAGACATTTTTTGTGATCAGTGTTAGGTGCAAAAGGGTTAAAGAATTAATCCTCTGCTGGACACAATATTTAAGTTTTATATGATCCATGGAACCGGAGGACGACTTTGTGATGTGTTTTTGAGCTAACAATAACTGCATACCATCGATTTTATTATGTGATGTAATACATGTGCAATTGGTTATATGTGATATTGATCCTATAAAACTTTTTTCTTTCGGTAACATACGTTTTTAGTTTAATAATCAGCAATTGTGCAAAAGTAATGCTTGATATGAAAGGAAACGCTCGTTTGAGAAACTGAACAAATAATAGTTGATGATGACAGTTAACTGATTATAGAGCTTGCTGTGTTTCTTTCCAACTTATTCATGCTACCGGACAGGTACATGTCACATCTGACCTGCCAGTCCTCTTTACCAAAAGTTTCTTTAATGATGAGATGACTAGGTTCAAACAATATCCTTTTTTTCTTCTATTTTATGGTTGCTAGGAATCAAAAGACGTGCCCGTTTTCCTGAAAGGTTTTTATACCTATCCGTGTAGTTTATGTTTAGACATTAAGCTGAATTTTTTAAACTTGTTTTGCAGTGGATGGAAAGTTTTCTCCTTGGACCAAATACGGGAAATGCAGTGCGACATGTGGGGGAGGAACTCAGGAACGAACAAGAACTTGTACAAACCCAGCCCCTCAGAACGGAGGGAAAGATTGTGTTGGGCCAAAGAAAGAAACAAGGGAATGTAATACTGAGGGTTGTCCAGGTATTTAATTTTTAAAATTTGAAGAGTTGTCCTTGACTTTTTATTACATGGCACAGTACTGTACAGTTGATGCTAGCCCTTGGATGGGCCGTAGGCTCATCTATCATGGGCTCTCCTTCTTGCACTATCTATGCTACCACTCCATTCAATAATGTTGTCCATCCACTCTATTTTTGGTCATCTTTGTCTGCCTTTCTCATTCATCTCACCCTCGATAGTTGTCAGAATAAGACTCTTCTCTTCTCTTCAAGTGGCAGTACTTCTTCAGTTTTCATTTCTTAATCTGTTCCGTTATGCTTTTTGCCTCTGTCATTCCAACTTTCCTTCTCACCCACTCATTTGTTCTTTCTCTGTAACTGATTCGTACCATCTCTATCCAAACCAACGTCTTAAACACTTCAATCTCCTCTCCTATTTTTATTCTCATTGTCCGGCTTTCACATCCATATAGCCCTGTGCTCCACACTAGAGATTTTTTAAACTTGACTTTAAGTCCAATTTTGAGGCCGTGCTACTTTCATTTATCAGTAAGGATTGCAGTGACGCTTCTTGCCTTTACTAGTCTGATGTCGTTTTCTGTGGTGCTGTACCCTTCAGTAGTGATGTATGAATCTCTCCACACTTTCTACCTCGTCATCCTTGGTCTTAGCTGTTCTCTTTCCATGTACTGTCATGGCTGATGTCTTGGCATTGGTAATTTGCAGTTCCATTTCAAGACTAGCAAGCTTTAGTGTTTCTGACAGATATTCTATTTCTTCCGTGGTGTTTTCGATCAAGGTTGTGTCATGTGCGTATCGCATATTCCACATCACTCTTCATCCCATAACTTTCCCTGACCCTCTCGGAGTTCTCCTTCTATTTCCCGCATGATGCATTCACCTGTTGCATTGAAAAGTAGAGGTGAGGTCAGACAGCCTTGTCTAACGCCCTTCTCAAAACGAAAGGGTTCTGTTTGACCCTCCTCAAGTCTGACCACTCCTGTGGCCTCATTAAACAGTATCTTGATGAGCCAAGTCAGATGTTGTCGAGCTCGAAATTCTGTGAGGGCTCTCCGCAGCTCATCATGGTAGACGGAGTCAAAAGCCTTTGTATAATTTATGAATAGCATCCACAACTCCTCTATATCTTGCTTCTTAGCTACTTTTTGGATGGTTCTCCTCGCTGAGAGAATTACATCTACTGTTCCCTTTCCCAGTGAGAAGCCAAACTGCTCCTCAGCTTGATTCTTTGTCTGATGTTTTTTAATAATATATAGAACGCAAGGTTGATTAATGCTGAGTTTCCTGTCATCTAGACAGCCTTACGTACCGGGTACGTAGGATAGTCGTATGAGTTCAAAGACTGTGCATTCGTCTGGCCATATGCCTTTTGACTATGCGAAGTCGATGATGCTCTTCATGGCTTTCATCACGGTCATTCCACCCCCTTTATGCGATTCTGCTGGTATGCTATCTACAGCATTTTCCATTCTTCCACTTCTTTATGGCAGCTTTAATCTCGCTTTCCACCACTCCCGGTTCTTCCAAACAGTTACCCATGCTTTCCACCTCATACCAAGATTTCACATAGAGTTGTATTCAGTATTCCTTCCAAATGCTAATCTCATTACTATTATTCAACATATTTCAATCTTTGTCCTTGATTTCGATCCCTTGATGGTTTTATAGATAGGCTTGGAATCATCCCTCTCTACTGCCTCCTGAGCTTCAAAAATTCTCTCTCTGTACCATCTCCTTTTTGCTTGTCGCAGTGCTTTTTCACTCTCTGTAATGCTGAATGATGTTTTGGGCTGCTTGGTGCTCGTAATCTGCAATTTCTTCTCCTATCAGGTTCCAGCATGTATCATCTATCATAGGTTTCTTGGGTTGTGTTTTCGCAGGACATGAAAGCGCCCGTTTGAAAGTTTATTGTTTGAATAGTGTTTCCGAGCAAAACGTAAAATAAAGTCCAGTAGCCGGTTACGAGATGTACCCTCCGCGATATCTGAAGCTGCAATTTGTACATATTAGATAACCACAGGTTGTTGAGTGCAATCTGACTGATCAGCAGGTCGAGACCACACGAGGTACACAGTCAAGTCCCTTGTAGTTCCAAAATGTTTTGATAAAGCCCTGTATTAGTTGCAGGCACTGAAATCATACCCTAGATAACATTTGTGTTTCTGCTTTGAAATATTGGCAGCTGACCACCCAAATGATATCTTAACCCTCTGGTCAATCCCCTCCAAAAGTAGTCAGTCAGGGGCTTTACTCATACCATCCCAACTCACAGTTTCTTGCAGTAGACACTACAGAAAGTAAAATGTGCAGCTGACCTTAATTTTTCCTAAATTTGAGGTAGTCATTCTTCTTTTTTGCACTTTTGTTGCATAATTTTTTTGTCACCCTTTGTGTCGTTCACATAGAAACTTCTTTTTCTGAAGTGTTGAGTAAACCTTTCGCGGAATCCGGTGGCCCATACACTTTGAACGAATCAGGAGTGCTTGAAAACTGCTCACTGAAATGCTTTGCAAACAATAGAGAAAACTCATGCTCCAGAACTTTACGAAGGGTCATAAAGCCAAACTGAGTACTTTCAAGAGAAAAACTAGGGGCTAAGAACCCACCTTTGTACTCAGCTACCTATAATTGGCATCAGAACCACATATTTTATTAGGATATGATTTTAGTGTTGGGCTTTAATCCAAAATTGGGGAACGAAGAGAGGCCGTGACTAAGCACCCTTAGAGGTCTGGGACAGGTGACCAGTCGGATTGTTCTTGGCATCTCATGGTTAACCAATATGCATCAATTGTATGTAACTCCACGTAGAGTGAGGCAAATAGGACGTTATCAGTAATATAACTTTAGGATCTTTTGAAAATAAGCCTGAGTGAGTTAGAATATAAGTCAAAGAGTTTCAAAGAAATGGGCAGTTCGCTCATGAGATATGAACAAGGTACCCAAAGAAAGAGGATATTGATATGAGACATAAAAAGACGCATAGGGTCCAGATACAGAGTGGGTGGTTCCCTTTGTAACTGTTTTTAAAGGGGTCACTTATAACTGCTATAATAATGGCATCGGGGAACATATCTGTTATTCATCATTAAAAAAAAGCACTCACAATAGTGGTTTCTTTGCCTGTTTCTGGAAATATAAACTTAAAACTCTCACTTTCTAGATAAGTTTTGGAAAAAGGGAAATGCACCTAGCAATATAAGGACAATCTAACCTTTATTAGCCATTGGAAATTACTGTAGAAAGTTCACTTACACTTTTTATGCCGAGATGAACTACTTTCAGATTTTGAAGGGGAAACTAGCTGTATGTTAATTTTTGAAACGTCTCACTGTTACTTTTAAAAAATTGGGGATAATTTAATACCGCTGTCAGAGACTAGATACTGTCCAGCACCGTTAAAGCGAATCTATAATGGCTGATGACTCAAGAGATTTTACAGAGAAGTGCTGAGTTTCTGGCTTTCTTTTACTGTAATGACGGCAGAGGAGAAGTTATTTGGAAGTCTGTTAGACTACTGATTTCAAGATAAAGCAGCTTCCCGTTTGTCACAGATGATAACAATATTCCTGTCATAACCTGCGAGATACTAAGGTGGCTATTTATTTCAATTTTTTAGTTAATGGAAAATATGGTCCATGGGGATCCTACACGGGGTGCGATAAGACGTGCGGAGGAGGAACGCAGGCAAGAACTCGAAAGTGTGACAGTCCTGCACCACAAAATGGAGGAAAAGACTGTGTTGGTCCAAGCAAAGAAACTCGAAAGTGTAACACCGATGCTTGTCCAGGTAACGTGATGTGCTACCGTGAAATATGCATTACTTAACGTAGAAGGTCTTTTGGTAGTTGTGACATGGCAGAAAATGAAATAGATTCTTTCATATATGTTCGTCAATTATGATATATGAGCCATATTTTCAGCAATCGCAATCTGAATCCTTCATCAATCTATAAATAATAATATACATACTTAAAAATTCATTCATTTTTTGTTCTTTAATACTACTTAAGTCTTGTCATGACATCTTTTTGACATATTCTTATATAAGTCATTACAGAAAAGGGAATAAGTTACTGTCACGGTCACTCTTTAAAATATTGAGATACCTTTTTTGTCATATTAGTAAACATTTTATACCACAATGAGTAAAGAAAATACAAATATCATGGTAGCTATGGCACTTTATCTAAGTAACAGTGACACCGTTTGCCTACTGTTGCTCCTTGAGTTTTCTATTAACAGATGTATGGATATGGTGACCGGAGTATTTGCGTGTATGGGTGTTACCTCAAATAAATGGTAAAATGGTCATCGTTGGTAAAGTAAATATATATCCTATAGCTGTTTTCGTCATCATATTAATAGTCGCAGTATGCAACTAAAAGGAAATGTTTGGTCATGCGCCACACCTTACACAGAGGTATAGCAAACACTTATGTTCCCTTAACTCTTCATTATGCTAAATCATGACCTGAAACCGCCAAAGCATCGTTAAATTCACCTAACAAAAACGATCGCTCAGTCCTTATTCAAGATTTTTCCCTGCCCTGAGCGATCTAATGCCCCTCAGAGCAAATGTATCTGTTGCTCAGACATGGTTTTGGTAGCTTGATACTTGAAACTTTAGATTTATTATTGAAAACGTTATGGGGGCTGTTGAGCAGTTCCTGTTCGATGAACGTGGTAGATGGAAGCAAAAATTGCCAAGGGAAATTCTGAAAGTATGCAATAGTGACCAAACGTGGCACTGATACCCTCAGCAAGGAGAGATGGGGGAAAGAGTTTGCATAAAATCCGGCATTCAAGTGCTGCTTTTATTACGGGCATTTTCTTAAACTGTAAAGAGGAATGAGAATACAATAATTTTAGAAATGTAACCATGTATAAAGATTTGCGAGCAGAAATGCTACGCTACAATGCCGATTTGGATCTTAAAAGCTATTATGGTCTACACTGATCCTGTCTAAACAGGGCAGCCAACATAAAATTAAATAGGTATAAGAGCTCATGATGGTAACTTATTGTAGTGTTTTCTTCTTGTTACAATTCCTAGTCGATGGTGGCTTCACAGATTGGTCTGCGTATGGTTCATGCTCCAGAACTTGCGGTGGTGGGGCAATGAAGGCCACAAGAACATGCACCAAGCCCAAGCCATCCAACGGTGGAAAGGACTGCGTAGGCCCAAGAGAAAAGACTAAGGCATGCAAAAACAACCTGTGTCCAGGTAAGGGATGCTGTCATCTTGAATACTTAATTTGATATAGCTCGAACAACTGTGTGAAAGCAAAGCAACTATAAAGTACTTTATTTTCCTATTGAGACTGTTAATAATTTACACAAAGTACATATTCTTGAGTGTAATGTTTTCTTCTTGTTCTCCTGTTTCTATTGACCGTAACACTCACTATTCGGACCTGTGAATAGAAAATAAACTACAACTTCCCTATAAATGTATGAGATCCAGTCTTGCCTCAGGTTGTTGATATCAACTTCAAGAATTGCGTCCAAATCCTAGCAAGAATCAATAAGGCATTTGTTGGAATAATCATAATGGATGAAGATTTCCTTCAAATACATGGTGGAACGCTAAGCCGTTGCAAAAGCATCCTTATGTGTAGACACTAATCATGACACTTATAATTGTTAGAATTGGGAAGGTAATAATGATGATAATGATGATGGTAAAGACGATGAAGGAAATGACCATAAAGAATATGAAGAGGAAGATGAAAATTAAATATCTGATGGCGATTTTGCTCATGCTGATAATGACATAGTTGAAACCACTGCATAATATAGTAGTCAAGTTTTACGGTAATCTTTAAAGAGTTTAATGTCATTTTGTAGATTTTTCAACTATCGTTAAATCTTTACTGCGTAGCCAAAACTAAAAAAACGACTTCCATTTTACTCATATAGGTCCAGCCGGAGTAACAAAAGCAACCGAAATAGTTGAGCGATTTTTGACAACCTTTCATAAAACATCCTACCCGGGGAAAAATATGTCAGGTAAGTAGAAAACATTTGGCAGAAAATCAGATGATTCGTAAGTTTTAAAGTAAATAGACACGTATCTGAGCAGACTTGCAAATGAGGTTCGTCTCATCTTTCTTACCTTGAGTTGTATTATACGGTACACTACATCTTTATGGTCATGTTGTGAAATAATAGGATGCAGGATGCAACTGAATTTTGTGAGTATAAATTTGTTTGCTTTCCAGAACTCTTCCAAACTGTTATATTTAACATTGTTGTCGTAAACTGAACTGTTACTACTTTTTGTGCTTCCTTTAAACTAAGGTGTTCTTGTCAATTTCAGCGCGAGTTCGTCTTTTCAAGTGACCTCCGCTATTCCAACGTTCATTCCATCACAATAAGGCTGATCTTGGGAACATTAACCGTATGAACTACCAGGCTTTTATCTCCCTTCTTGTAATATGGTTGCATACCATAAGACGTTGTTGGTTGAGCTTTGGATGCGCCATTGTGGATCCGTATAGACACAGGGCCTGAACGAGACATTGCAATAGAATAACAAATCGTTAATTTGGTGATTAATCCACCAAATGCAATAGTGTCACAAATCGTTCTTGTAAAGGGTGTTGGGTTCTTAGAATTGGGTTATGTGCATCAAAAGAACTTCCAGCATGACACATAGCGTCACTTATGTTAAAGCTCCCAACCTTCACAATTTTGTGATATTCTTCTATATCAGTATAAGTAGCCATTATGCAAAAATGTCAGGATAGTCTTTAAAACTAAAAGATGTATCTTGCCACGATATTTTACTTCTCGTTGCATCATATTATATTTAAAGCCTCAACTTTCTCGCAAAATTCAGGCATTGTCTTTTTTAGTTCCTACTTGTGTAATATCAATATATATTTCTACATCTACATTTCAATACTTATATAACTATTTTTTCTCAGCTAAATTCCATCAAGCAATCTTCGCAATTCAGAAGGCTGTCAGAGAAGAATTTGTCTCCGTCGATACATCAGTTTCCTCTTCCTTGGAGCAAAGATTGAAGGATCTGCGGCAATTCCTAAAAACAGCTACGGAGGGAGGAAGTATTGATTTTGCAAGATCAGTTCTTGGAAAGTCACTGTTTGTATTCATGAAGGTACAATGCATATGCTTCCTCTTTTTTCTTTTTCTTTTCCTTTTTTGAGAGAGTGGGGAGGGGGTGAGGGCTTCAAGTATGAAGACTGCAACAATTTGACGTGAACATCATTTGGCGTACTGTCCTTAATGATCACTATGGCTAGATGTACTTTACTAGATAATGTAACAGGACGTATCTTTAATACCTGCAAAAGGTAATTTTTCAAATTTCTTTTGAAGGTCATTACATTGATGTATGCCGATGTTTGAAGAGTAGAAGGTACTATAAACTTTTAAAATATTCATTTATGAACCGCACCACTTAAAATGACTCACCATAGGCTCATCAAAATCAAACGAAGTTGTCAACGGCTATTTCGCTGCAGAGGTATGAAAATTTGATGCAAATGAATATTTAACTGCAACTGAATTTTAAACTACTTAAACGAATAGAAATAGCAATAAATAATGAACAAACTGTTGTATTCCTTATTGATAATTCACTAACTTCCTTGACAGCCACAACAACACTACTCGGCATGGGAACAGAATAATACTAAGGTATCTCTAAAACCTTACCCTCCGAGGACTCTCCGAGCGGAGATTAATGTATTCCAATCGAAATCATCTATGAATCAATCAAGATTAGGATACAGAATTTTAAGAAACTAAAATAAATAACAAATCATTTGCTTATATAAGGGTCATGGTTGATTTGCGATTAGCTAACAAGTTCGAATAAATTCACTAAAGAGGGATGAGAGATTATCAAGTTTTACATAGGAATCTATGGCTAATAGATGCTCCATCCAAAATAGTACATCACAATCCAAGTTTATATTTACATTTTGGCTTCATATCACACAAACTTATAATTAAATGAATAAAATAATGAATAAATTATTAAATGAACAAACAAATGAATTAATACTTAAAAGAAGGAGGAATGTACGAGCAATCAAAGGAGGAATACCAGTTGACAAATGAACGTGCAGCGAGAACTTATTTTAATTTTAAGAGAGGATTAAAAGACTATGTGTTTGATGTCTTGTTTTGTATGCCAGGGGCTGAGTGTAAAGATAGGTCTTCCTTACTAGTAAGATTTTTATACTTCATAGATTATCAAGCATTTCTTTCTTAACAGAAAAAAATTAAAGAGGGTCTTCCGATAGATACCATCGATAAAGCAGCAAATGGTTACCTAGAGAGCATTCGCAAAGACATTGGGGATAAAAAGTTTGATGAACTCATCTCGAGGCTGGGTGATGCAACTCTAATGTTCGTGATAGATACAACAGGAAGTATGTCCCAAGAAATTAATGCAGCAAAGACCATTGCCAGAAGCATAATTGAGAAGACGAGGAAATTTGACGTGAATTACATCTTGTCTCCTTTTAATGATCCACGTAAGTCCGATTGTAAATGAGTACCTTTGGTGTAATATGGTAATTGATTAAATAATGTAAGCATCTATTAACAAATGTTATATAGAAATGAGGATTTAAAGTTTGAAGTGGTATTCTCTTCTATATAACAAGTTTCTACTTTCAATGGGCTGTTGACAGCATGATGGGCCGGATGGTAGTCCTTCCATGGTCCAGTCACATGGTAAGTAGAGGTTTGTCTCCAGAATTGCGTAGAGCTGGATGCGATGGCAACCGGTGGAGTATCAGGAGCTAATGTGCCAATTAGAGAAAAGTGGAATTTGTCATCACCGGACCACAATGGCACAGTTGGTAGAGCAGTACGCCGAGATTGCGTGGGTCCCGGGTTCGAATCCCGGTGGTGACATTTTCACTTTTCTGCGGAATCTTTTCAAACTTGATCCATTTACAATATCCATGACCAAAATGAAGTCGACGACGTCTCAAAATTATCCAATATGTGACGAAGCCACATCAATTTCTTCTCGAATAGGAGCTTTGATCAGTTAGCACTTGTTTAAGTCGCTTGGGAGTAAATTTCTTTCTTTCATTAAACACGGAACTATTCAATTATTCGAGTCAGTTTGAAAACGGTAGGAAAAGGTTAGCAAATTACTATCTGTCTAAAAACCGGTGATACACGACGTCATATTGGGGCTAGCTACCAAGCTACATTTTAAGCTAGAGTTAAAAGTAGATAACAAAGGTTTTGCTAAATACAATGTTTCAGAAAGGACCTTTTTGGAACCATGCAAACATCTTCAAGCCACTTAAAGTATCAGATCCCATTATCATTTATTTTGACCAATCATCTGGCCATTATCGGTGTCTGTTGAACTAAATGGTTAGCCGAAAAGGCTCAATGAAAAGAAAAATTCTTTTTGTCTTCAAGCGGGTTTTCTTGCTTTGATGTAGACAGATTCGAAAAACAGCTCAGTGAAAAGCAGATATGACTTTACCTATTATATGGAAGCTGCCTTTTCGATCAATCATTAAAATTCACAGACATTGATTGGTCAAAACTGCACCAATCTGGTAGTCAGAGTTCTGATTGGCTACTTTTAAAATATTGTTAGGTAAAAGTTTCATTGATTTCTTCTCGATTGCAACTCTAACGAGTTTATACAGTGAGGAGTGTCAGACGAAGAAAAGATTTTAATCACTAAGATTGTTTCCCTATTTTGTGCAGCAACAAGCTTTTTGAATATCATTTATTCCTATTCAAACAAGCATGGCATAAGCGCCGCCAAAAAAGGGATGATCGTAACTGCATAATTCTAATAGCATTTTTTGAGACAGTGCCGACTTTGAGATATCGGGTGTCGACAATACATCAATATGATGGGAAAGTGCTATGCAGATTTCAAGAGACAAACAATATATTACCACTGCTTTAAGTACTTAAGACTCATTCTGTCCTCATCCTCCTGCAAGATCCTCCATCGATATAATGTGACATCACGAGACGTGCTAATGCGTTACCTCACTAACTCGGCGAAATCCTTTTTTGATTGTGTTGCACGCTTTGCTTGATTTATGCCCAATCCAGGTATCTTTGTAATCTTAATCCATAGATCTCGGTAGTATGGTTTCGTTGCTTCAGCAAACATCATTTTCTTTCTAATCGTTTTCCGCTATACATACATGGAAAATATATTTCATGTATTCGGCGTTGACATGGCTAGTTACATTTTGTGCTCTAACACTTTTCCAAATTTGTTCATTACAGTACACAAAGCTGTAATCTGCCTCCTCGTTCTCATCAGCATCATTTTCGCCTCCGCCCTCCTTTTACCATGCTTCTCATACATTCATACCAACATACCTCTAGGTTTTGTAATTGCTGTTAGTTGGGATCGCATGCTTGTATCCCATACGTCAATATCGATTGGACACAACTTTCCTTTAATCTTCGTTGGGTTTGCATGTTGATTTTGCTATCAGCGAGCATTGTCTTTAGCTCATTTAATATGCCCCTTTCTCCCTCTGTACGTTGATCCGTAAAGCATACTGATTTATCACAGAAATAACTTGGCCCAAGTATGTAAACTACTGGACATTTTCAATGACGTGTTCTCCAATACCTATCGCTGCGTGCTATTCTACCAAGTTAGTCATTGTGACCCTATGATAACATTTCATCTTCTCATGTAGATTTTCATAATCTCTGTCTCATGTCACCTCAATAGCGAATAAAGAACCTCAAATGTGAACTTACATATCTAGTGCATTAATTCTTACGCATAAGAAATAGAGGAATTTTAATGTACTTATCGGTCAACTGTTACGATGCATGATTATTCTGCAACTATTTCATCAATCAACATAGGTAAAAAGCTAAGAACCCACTTCGTTCATTGTTTACATCTTTCTTTTTAAGGTACTGGGACAGTGACCTACAAAGACTTCGATCATAGGTCAGAGTTTGTATCTGCCATTGGTGGTCTCAGAGCTAACGGAGGAGGTGATTGCCCAGAGCTATCATTTAAAGGCATGATTAATGCAATGAAGAATGGCCCACGGTACGGCTCTCCAATGTTTGTTTTCACGGATGCAAGTGCTAAGGATGCAACACCAACCAATATTCATCATCTAATATCCATGGCAAAGAGGGCTAAAACAACAATCAATTTTTTCACAAATTTAAAAGGATGTGGGAGAGGTGTTCCAGAATACGAGGAGGTAGCAAGGGAATTAAGTGGTAAAGAAAATAACCTTTGAAGTTAACCAAGGGTGTAGTTTATAGTGTTAAGGTAACATAGACAGAATTGTGCGAGAAAAAGGTATAAATTGGTTCGTGTAGTACTGAATTTAAGGAACGCTTTAGTGACCCTATAACGTTCTTTAATGATGTAAAACACAGGCTTGAGACTGAGCTATATACATATGAGGTGTTTAATAGTAATAGTAAGAGCAACGTAAGGTGGGCTATTATCAAACTCAACAAACTGTACTATGGAAACAGGCATAAATATAACTTATGCATTACCAAAACCCATACAAAAGTAATGGGATACTTAGGAATTACCGTTAAACAATTACAACCGCTAACAAGGTTATTTACTGACGTATTTGACAACTTTTCCTGCGTTAACTGTCAGTGTTTGGTTTGTTTATTTAAGAATTAGCTCTTTTTGTGCTATTGCAGTCCTCAAATTCTATAATTCTGCAGCAATAAATTTGCCTATTTGAATTATTAATCGAATAATTGTGATGGATCTCTTTATTAATTTTGCACTACTGTTCTTCTCTAAAGAAAGCCTTCTTTATTCTAAAACAGATACCTAATACGGTAACAACCCCCTATTTTAGAAAAACGTCCACGTTTTATTTTATTGGAAGGCATTTTCACGGAGCAGTTCTGATAAGAAAACCTTTCAAGAAGCCTTGCAGTCTTTCATAATAATGACCCTAAGTTAGGTACATCAAGTGTCAACTCGTTTAAGTAAGGGGTAGGGGAAGGGAGGCATCTTAACATGGCAAAGCATTACTTTAACAGAGCTTATCTTATCCAATTCTACTAGTTTTCATTCTTTAAAGTGGAACAAAAGGACTGCTCTTGATGCCTAGAATCCCAACTTAATACACCTTCAGTCTTTTCAAGTCAGGGCCATTTCTATGTACTTACCGTAAATAACTATAGAAAGCATTACTGCTATTTAGACAATTCCTGACATAAACGGCGATGATGTATTGTTTCCGTGACTAAATATGCCGAATTCTAATATAAACTCCTTTTTACTAGCTACATATTTCAACATAGTCTGAAGGCGCTAAAAAGGATGTCCGCGAATTCACGCCATCAATAGGAATATGTTCTATATTACTTCTTTTGTCAGTTGTTTATGATAGATCATTTTTTCTTTTTAACATGACCATTTCTGTCTTTATGAAATAGGCAACGTATTCCCACTCAAGAACGAGGCTGAACTTCTGAAATTTACAACGTATGTACAGAGTAGTTTGCAGAGTGATACCGTTCTGACGTCAGGTGGAACGTTAACCAGAGCCAGAAGACGCCGTCGGTCAACCTCTTCTGATTATCAACATTTCTTCATCGTCGACGATACAGTTGGTACGCTCATCGTTTCCCTGTCGGTGACAAGATCGGGAAGAGCTCGCACAGTTTCCTTATATGATCCGACAGGAAAAGCAACAACTGCGACTGCCTCTCTCAATTATGCTTCAGTTTACCAATTCGCATCTCCTAAGCTTGGAAAGTGGCGTCTTTCATTTCCACGCAATGTCGGTGCTTATGAATACTATATCAAAGCCATTTCAAAGAAAGCTATTGAATTCGACCATTCCTTCGTCTATCAAGAAAATCCACGAAAGAACAGCCCACCTTACACAATCTCTAACCCCCTTAGTGGTAAGAAATCTTTTGTTTCACGTATGATTTTTTCATTTTCGTAAAAAATATTGATACAAGAGATGGAAAAGTAAGGATCCATTATTGTAATAGACTTGTCCGTGTTGTGGTATTTTGGAGCCCTGTGATCAAATTCTAGGTTTAATCATGGATTCGGGACTTGAGTAATTATGTAGTTATCCTTTATGTAAACTTCTCTTTCTCAAGATGATCAGGTTCCTAAATGAAAAAGAACACGAGTAAGTGCTTCCTTTCATATTCTGGAAGCATATTTATTTGTAAATAGTAATTGAACAAAAAATGGTGAAACGGTATTATTGAACTTGCTTCAACTTTGAAAGTATAATCATGGCCATTTAATCAAATATTTGTCTTTTTCATCAGGGAGGAATAACTTTATGTTGCTGCAAGTTGGTGGTATTGAGAACGTTAAGAAAGACACACTGAAAGTAAATCTATTGGACAGCATGGGAAAATACCTCATGACTAACATCCCATTGAATCTCTATGGTAATACCGATGATATCTTCAATGCCACGTTCCACCCTCCGACATCCCCTTTCAAGATCGAGCTGAGAGGATCCACTACGTTAGGAAGTCCATTTCAACGTGTAGCTGGCGAGGCCGATCAAGCAGCAAAGGCATTCCTTCGACCTTTATCAGCAGGATTCGATTATTCGGTACGTCTGGGGCAGAAAGCCAAAATCCTGATGTTCCTTGCTAATACTGGAAGTCCGGAAACTTTCAACATCCGCGCTGAGGCGGACACTGGTTCCGTCCATGTTGAGCCAGGATCAGACAATGTGATGGGAAGGTCGACTACCTACATCTCGTGCGACTATCAAGCCCCCAATGATATGTCACTCAAAGGCAAAACAGCAAGTATCACTGTAACAGCAACTGGTACAGCATCAGGATCCACTATCAGCGATACGATCTACATTCTTTTCATGCCATAAACAGTGGCAAGTCACAATGTGGTTTGAACACCCAGTATATTGTCGCTCAATCATCAGAAATGATCCGAAATTGCCACTATGTAAAACAAAATATGATGTAAATTTGGTTGTTGATTACATATCCGTCCTGTGATGTTATGCCGTTGCATGCTACTCAATCTCCCTAGATAATACTTACTTTCTAGTCAACTGAACTGAAGGCATTTTGAAATTACAAATTACTTTACTCATTGTTTTCTCTTAATAAACATTCTGCTTTGAATGTAGTGTTACTTCGAATCAGATGAACTTATTGTGAGATGGCATATGGTAATGCCTTTTTATAGATTTCAACGGTCGTTACTTCTATTTGGAATGAGTTCTGAACGCCATCAATATCAAGCTTCTCAAGAACTTGCTGTTAATTTATAAGATATGATACACCGGATGCCTGCCTTAAACTTCCGACCATTTCCTCAAGCGAATCAGATATGGATATTCCAAACAACACATGCACGAGTGGTTGATAGCAAGGTTTCTGCAATATCAACAAACGCTTTACACAATCGAGACAGAGCAAAAGAATTATCTTTCTTAAAACACGTGGATCCATGGGCGTAGATTTTTTTTGGGGGGGGGAACGGGAGGACTGGTCCCCCTCACTTCCCAGGATTGATAAGGAACAGCTTTATCCCTCCCCACTTTTTGGCCCAGAAATGTCAAGTTGTCCACGTTAAATCCATTTGTCCCCCCCCCCCCCCACACACACACACATTTTTACAGCGATATGCACCCATGCGTGGATGTCTTCCTTTTCCTAGGCAACACGTGACCAGCTGTGTCTTTGATTTCTAACAAGAATTCAAGACGGCAATATTCAACAAAGGTTATGGGATCCTCAAAGGGATCATCGTGTTGCTTACCAGCAAACCGACTTTTGTAGCTCACATTTTTCAAAAACGTAATAAACTTCCCAAAGAGAATAAGTGTCCCATTACTGATAGTGACCCTTCTGTTTGTTTCAAAAGTGGCTACTGTCTCATCAGGAAAAAAACGTAGAGCCACGAAAATGTTTTCCGTTTGGTTGGTTTGGGGAAAAAACTGACCTTAGCGAGACGGGATTGTTTCAGTAAGTCATTTTGTTACATATTAAAAAGGACAACAAGGTCACTCCATTTGACAGTAAGTTGCTCACTACCATTAATAAATTGTATGCCTTGTGTCATTTCTCTGTGATCCAGTTACTTCTCACAAATTTTAAGATATAAACAACGTCATACAAGAGGAAAAGACCATCCTCTGTAAACCATGGCTTGCCTTCCTCTCAATCGAAATTTGAAAACAGTGCCTGATTTGTATGATTGTTATCACAAATTTTAGCAAAGATGCATCCACAAGCATTTTGAATACAATCTCACGTTATCTTAGTCTTCATAAAAAGATATCCAGAATTCAAGCCTCTGATATTCATCATTCTATGGCGAAAGGCTGACCACCGAAAAGCGAGACGAACTGAAAGCCAAGAACAGTGTTAGCTAGCTACGCATACTTTTCCCAGAGATTTTACGAATAAAATCCGACATTGATATGTCAGTGCAGGTTTTACATAAATTTTGTCGATTAACAGAGTACAGGTTTTCTCACAAGTAGAAAGATAACCGAAGATATTTCTTAAGAACACTATGTCATCAATTTTTTGCTTTTTGACGATGAACAAGTCAACGTTGATATGCTTGGAAGATCAGAGTAGTGCCGGAGTGGTATCTACAAGTTGCATAACGGCGCAAACTATTCGCTTGAAGGCACGTAAAAAGGTGTCTGGCTCACACCAAAGCGCACTGAAGAGCTCATATCCGAAATTTGTTAGAGCAAAACATCCTTTAATTTCCATTTTCTGAACAGCAAATAATACCTCCTCCACTGCCAGCCAAAATGTTAATAGTGTAGTCGTGTTTAGTCAATTAATGGCGGCCAAGAAAGTCAGTGAATTTAAAGTCGTTCTGGGCCCTAAGTAGAGGTCGGGGTCTACGTGATGATTCGAGGGTATTTTACAGTTGGATACTAGTAGTATAATGCAGCAAGTATAAAATAATTTCAAATCTATCAAAGTTTTCTTTTCGTTAACTAACGAAGTCTTACGATCTTACTGTCAGTTGATAGGACTTCGTCCTGTTGACCAACTTCATCCGGCAGTATGCTTCTTGATGATGAGGTGGCACGTCTAATTTGGTGCGGCTTACTAGATGCTGTAGGTAGGACACTAGGTGGTATACCTTCAAATATAGATGTTTCGGCCGCTGCTTGCCATTGAAAGTGACGATTTTATAGTCCTTTAAGCAGTGTCTGCGTCGAAAGAGTGCCGAACGAATCAGGAAGGTTTAGACGTGCAATTAACTTCCTTCAAATTTCCCCTTCAGTTTGATCTTTGGGAAAACTAAATACACTCCCTTTGTTGCCATGATCGAAATTCCCACTGCATCCTGATACACAACACTTTTAGCCATAGTAAATCAGAGAAAATCAAGAGAAGTCCATTAGCAAATGGAGATACTCTGAGATACCAACATACTGAAAGAGAATTCCTTACAACAGAGAAATAAACGGAAGTAGCAGCAATGCTCGGGTTAGGCTTAACATTACGAAAAAATGGAAGAAAGAAAAGCGGGTAATAAGAAAGGCAGAAAAGTAGGTAGTTATTGCTAAAACAATCGGGAATGTACGTTAGTACATTTGCGTTAAAACATTTATAATAAAATAGGAAATGTAGACTCAAACGAGTCAAATCTAGTAAAAATTCTTGGCTGCAGTAAACAATGTAGCGATACAACTATGTTTGAAAGGTATGTACATTGTAAATTAAAATTCCAAGTGAGCTAAAAATAAACAATAGGGAGGTAAAAGGTAAAATTAAGAAAGCGAAGTAAAACTAACACAGAAGTGGAATAAAAGATGCAAGGATTATATCAAGTGTGACTCGGATACACACTTTGAGATGTTGTCACTAAAGTAAACTTCCAGTTGAAATCGCCTCCAGTTCAAGCCAGGGGCTGCTTGTCGAATAGACCTGTAGAAAAGAACACCACAGTATTTCCTATTGTATCCTTATCAAGAATAAATCCCATCCGCCCGGACTGAATTACATCTTTTTTGGCAAGCTCATTTCCGCAGACAGTAGGTGAACCCCTGCGATAGACAGTTGTGCTTCAGAGTTCATATTAAGACACTGCTTTGGTTCTCTATGATAATGATAAAAAATCTGCGAATTAATTCCATTGAGAGGTTTGCATTATATTTGGTAAAGTAATTAAAGACAAATACCATTACAAATGACAACTACAAAACGATTGCGCCTCGTGACTCTGGACCAGGGATTTCATTCAGACCTTCAAAGACACAAATGTTTGGTGTACTGGTGGGACTCAATCTATCAGTAATCAGATCATTGGTTGATCAATTTGATCAAAATCTCTTCATGAAAAGAGGCATCAGTTTGCAATGAGTTTACACAACTAGGTAGGAAAGGTGAAATTTGAGTCTTCGTGTAGGTCTAGCATTCAGTAAGAAAACGTAGCTTCGAGGCTGATTCAACAGAAGAAATCTGTACCCTGTTGATGCACTATGTGACTCATTAGAGTTAAGTATTGATTTGCTAACAAACAGAAAGAAAGTGAAAACGATATACTAGTTTGTGGAGAAAAAGCAAAATACTGGGTTCCTTGCTCTGCAGCTCCGCTGACATTAACTCTCTTTGTATCATGGGAAACGTCGCTTTTCAGTCTCTTTGGAAGATATGGATAAGTGGATCCAAGATCCCCCTCATGAAAAAACTGCAGTTATATAATGCCACTTGTGTTTCCCTAATGCTATACAACTGCAACAGCTGGGCAGCACCAAAAGCCACACTAGAAAAACT